>LZPO01108043.1:56058-77796 GCA_001675575.1 Neotoma lepida | reverse complement strand
ACCCTCTTCCCAGCTGTCACTCTCAGGCCTCAGAGGTGAAGGATTTGGTGTGTCACTGGTGGTAGAAAGGGATCTTCTCCACCAGCACAATGTCCTTTCACACTGGGGACAGCAGTATTGCTATGTGCCTCTCACAGTGGAAGACCATATGTTCTCACATGCACAGAGACCAGAATAGACCTTGAACTGGATTCCCACATCAGCAGTTTCAGAGAGGCCACCCATTCCGTTACAGCTGCTTCTATTCTAATTCAAGACAGGATTGGGGATGGTTTTATCTCCAGGGATGAGTGTCTTTAAATACACCACAGAGTTTCAGAAAATTTAGAACAACAAGAAAAAGGGGCGGAAGTTTCTACAGGNCTACAGGCGTGTGAACTAATGTGTGACTTTGTATTTAGAAATGTTTCCACGGTGGTTACTTAGTTTGTTCCCTCGGTCACTAGACATCATATATAAAACCCTCCCATGACAGTGAGGCAATGCTCCCTTTACTCCTCTGATCATGGCCTGCCCCATGAACTATGTGGTGGTGATGTTTTAATGTTAGAGAAAAAAATAGGGCTGCTTTTGGAGTAGAAAAAGGTGTCTGATGCTGACCTCTCATTTCATTGAGCAATTATCTTCAAAGTAAGTGCTTCATGGGTCCATTTGGCTGATGGCTTACACTAGAAGACTGTAATCTGCACTGTCAGATTGCCTGCTTTTGAGAGACACGCAGAAAGCCAGTGACAGTGTGGTCTGATAATGAGGAAAGTAATTATGGTCCTAACACTAATTCGGCTTCATCATTTTAATTAGCTAAGGTAATTTGATCCAATCTGACAAAAACTAGGCAGGGTAAGAGTTCATTTAAAAAGGAAACATTAATTTGCACACGTAAGGCAGATCTGAGTGGAGTTGTTGTTCCTGCACACCCCAGGAGTCTTTGCTGGGATTCTGGAAGGTGGCAATCACGTGGACAGTGATATTTGTTCACAGGTGTGTTTCTATGTAAGATACACAGGAAGCATTCCTTGTCGCTCACCCTCTAACACTCTCCTTCACCCAGTCGTGTGTGTGTGTGTGTGTGTGTGTGTGTGTGATGGGATCTGGTGTGACAGCTAGCCCTTACTATCACCATGATGAGAGTTCAGTGCTGAAACTCTCTCTGGGTGTGTCTAAGGGATTTCCAGGAAACGTAGAGCTGATCAGGGAAGAACACCCCTGAATGTGGGCAGCACAACCCGTGGACCAGGGTCCTANCTGAATAAAAAGAGAAAAGTGTGCTGAACACCAGCATTCATCTCTCTCTGCCTTCTGACTGCAGACTCGATGTGACCGGAACAGCTTCTTGAAGCACCTACTGTCGTGCTCTGCCATGACACACCTTACCCTCAGACATGAGCCAAAAGAAGCCTTCCTCCCTTAAGCTGTGTACATTCCGCCACAGTGATAGAGAAAAGAAAGCCCGCCCCAGCAAANCTCGGTCTCTGGCCTCTCCTCCCAGGGCACTGGCCNCTAGAGTAGCTGGAACCTGTTCTTCACGTGGGGAGCTCAGCCGCAGGGCTTGGTTGCTGGGAGGCCAGTGGAGAACTCTAGCCTGGTAAAGCTACTTGGTGGTTTGTTTATTTGCTTGTGTATGTGGATGTTTTCCTTGCATCTATGTCTGTGCATCATGTGCCTCAGAAGCCAGAAGAGGGTCTTGGATAACCTAGAACTTAAACTAGAAACATTGAAAGCCTCCATGAAAGTGCTTGGAATTGAACCCAGGTCCACTGGAAGAGCAGCCAATGCTCTTGAATGCTGAGCCATCTCTCCATCTAGGTGGTAAATTTAATTCCAAAGGGACGCATCAGGTAAGCTGCCTACCGTTGCATGGGAGGTGACCTCCACTCAATTCACCAACCACAAAGATTGCATGGCCCTTCCCTTCTGACTACTACGTGTATTTTCCCTTGGGTCAGGAGCTAATGAGGACAGTGTGGCTTGGAGGTGATTCTCTCACCAGTGTGTTGGCCTGGAGACTGTGAGAGCCATGGGAACATCACTCAGAAGTTACCAGGTGGGTGAATATGAGGAGGNTGAATTATCAGGTGGGTGTAATGCTGCTAGTTCTTTGGACTTCATTGGGGCTGGGTCCTGGACACTGGTCCCCTTCCTAATTCACAGATGCGACATTGATGTGGCTGCAATAACAGGGCTAGAGAAGGCAAGCCCAGCTTCCCCCATCCATAGGCTTGGATGGGGGGGTTTAGGATATGTGGAAAGCTGTGTTTGGGGTGTCTTGATCCAGCTCCTAGCAGCTCTGTCCACTCATAGCTTGTGTCACACTGGCTGTTCCTGTTAATCGNAGCCATGCTGATTCCAGGACCTTCACAGTTTCTCTTTCCTTTATTTAAATTACGTTTCCAAAGTTATTTACAGATAAGCTTCATTTCCATCTCTCCTCCCAGGACATGGTCTAGAAGCTCTTTTGTTCTTTGCAAGCATCTGGGGCTAAATGCGTATGGCACAGTTCTCCACTGTCTTTCTTCTCCTTCTGATTTGCTTTTTATACATTGGAAGAATACCAACCTCAGTTATTACATCACATGTGGGTTTAATTTAATTTAGTGTCTGTGGCCCCAGAGAACAGGAGCTAGCATTCCTTCAAGTCCCTTCCAGACTGGCCTTGTATGTTCTTAATAAATAAATAGTTCTCCCAAGGAAATGGCCTTGTTTGTTTGTTTCTCTTCTCACAATAAACCAAAGTGTATTGTTCAATCCTCTTCTACTAACCCAAGTCCNATAGCCTCNGATCTTTATTTGTATGTGTAGCTATGTGTTTGTATGTATGCACACGTGTGCATGTGGACAGCACACAAGGGCAAGGTGCTGTTCCTTGGACACCATCCATTTTATTTTTTTAAGACGGGGTCTCTNTAGCTGGCCCAGAGCTCAATGAGTACTCTAGGCCGGGNGGCCAGCACACGTTAGGGACCTACCTCTCTGCCATTNTGGTTCTGGGATCACACATATGGAACTCATAATCAGACTTTTACAGGGGTGCTCAGGGATCAAACACTGGTCCTCACGGTTGCACAGCAAGTACTTTACAGGCTGAACCTTCTGCCCACCCAAGCCTCCAGCCTTTTCCAGTTAGTTCTCAGCTCTTGGTGGAAACTACTTCCCTGGTACTCTCGCCATAGAAAAGTACGATGTTTGCTGTGCAGAGGAGCCTCAAGTCCTGACTGATTCAGTTGTGAGATGAGTCTCATCTTCATGAGTTAAGCCAGGTCNCGACTCTCTAAACACTTAAACTGTCCTAGAGCAGTTATAAACNTGAATAAAATGTCAGGACCTGGGTGGAGAGAGGAGGGAGGAGCTGTGATCAGGACCTGCTGAGGAGCATCCAATGACAGGAAAGAAGATGCCCCACCCTCCTTTGTGCCAACAGTGGCCAGACTGCAGCACTGCTGGGTCTGGGTGGAGACTCCACCGTGCTCTCAGCCTTGCCTACATACATCTCTGTGTCTTTTGCCTTCACCGTTAGCCAAAGCTGTGTATGTACCAGTGCCTGGCTGACTTGCTGATCGTGCCAGCTTTAAGAGGCTTTCTCAGTTGCACAGTCTCACTAGAAACTGCTGTAAACTGCCCAGGGGGGAATGGCCTAGGTGGCCTCAGCCCAAGCACCAGAGCATTACTGTTACAACTGCTACTCCACCTGCCACACCTGGGCCTGCACCCTCCACCTCTGCTTCCAGATCTCTGGNCCAGGACATCTCACGTGCATCCAGGTATTGGTATTCCATGGGCACGCAGAAGCAGTACTCCACTCCTTGCCTTCAGGACCAACCAGAGATTAGACGTCTCTGTAAGAGAAGTGGAAATGTTTTGTCAACTTTGTCANGCATTCAGAGAATGCACAATGCAGCCAGAGCTATGGTCTGCCTCTAGGATTTCTCCAAATTAAGCCCACTTCCCTGAAATCTCAACTCTCAAGGATGAGCCATGGACGGAGAAGGTCATTCAGCTAGGCACTCTTTATAGACNTGTNGACAGCANAGAAGGCAAAGCCTGTGTGCTGGCTANAGCACAGCTTCTGCCATCTGTAACCCACAGCACTCACACGATTCTGAAGGCAGTGCCATGNACCAGGGACTCTTCTAGAGGGAGTGTCACCCAGGGGTGGAGATGACACCTGACTCACAGTCTACCTCCAGTCCCTCTCCTTTGGGACTCCCCATTGGCCAGATCCATGAAGCCAGAGGGAAAAACTCCATCTACATCAGTTTCTGGAGATGGATGTCAAGGACTGAGGGGAGACAGTGGGGCCAGCAGAAAACAAAAAGTATCTGATNATCCTGGACCATTCTCTACATGGGATAAGGAGAGAGCAGATGATTTCAATTGTCCAGAGAAACAAAAAAATCAGGCCATTGGGACCAGCACCACCTCAGACTCTTCAGTCTTCCCTTGGGAAGACCACACATGCATTATCCTATAGAGTGGAAATTTCTTTTCCTTAGCATGAGGAACTCTGAGAATAACATTTCCCCAGAACTTGCTAACTATCCCAGAAAACAGTGTATGCATAACGAAACTGAAATAATATATGTATGTCAAGTAGTAAACAATTTTATAATTAAAATTGTTTTTATTTAATTAATTTTTAAAAATATTTATTTAATTATAATTTAAAATTATAATTAAAATGAAAATGTCCTTTTCCCTTGCTCTGGATAGGATAGGTACACAACTAGTGACAAGGGTCTTGGCTGTCAATACTTATGTTGAGAAACCAAATATGTGGTTTTAGAGAGATGGCTGAGCAGTTAAGAGCACTGGCTGCTCTTTCAGAGGACAGAGCTCTGTTCCCAGCACCCACATGGCAGGTCAGAATTGCCTGGAATTCCAGTTCCAGGGAACCTGATACCCTCTTCTGTCCTCTGTGAGCACCTGAGCCTGCTTCATCTACGTACACACAGACACACATGCATAAATAATCTTGTTTTAATTTAAAAACTGAGAAACCAAATATCTGAGAAATATTAGGGAGCACACGAAACTTCCTGGCAATATTTCTATAAAAGAATCTCTTTAGGTTACCTAGTCTTTCCCTAAACAGGGGGCTAGTTTATTCTCAAGTTTGTGCTCTAACAAAGGAAGAGGGCATGCAAAGAAAGCCCACTTGGACAGGAGCATATTATAGCAGTGGCCTCCACCTATGAGCAGAGGCTAGGCAGAAAGAAGCAGGACCACCAAAGCACAAGAGATTTGTCCAACCCAGAGAGTCCAGCNGAGGAATATATAAAGTAACCCACTTATTTCATTTGCTGTTGTCTGTTCCCTGAATTTCTTCATTGTGTGAAAATTTACAGGTCTGATCTTTGCCACTCTTAAACATCCCCCTAACAGCNACTTTCTTAGTCCCTTCTAGGGCTGAGGTATGGCTTCTGGTGGTCTGGTTTTTATTGTTGTTTTGTGTATTTATGTGTTCATGTATGAGGAGTCCAAAGGTCAATGTTATTTTTTTTTCCTCAATCATTGTCCTCCTTACTTTTTGAGACAGTGTCTCTCACCAAACTCGAATTTGGCTAGACCATCTGGTCAATGAGTCCCAAGGATTCTCATGACGATCCTCTAGCACTGGGACTGCAGGCCCTCACATCGCCANGTGTGAGTTCCATGGATAGTGAGAATCAGAACTCAGGTCCTCAGATTCTCACAACAAGCACTGTGTGGGCTGAGCCATCTCCTCAGCGCTAGGGATCTGTCTCAATGAGGTATTGTCAAACTATAGTTATCCTCAGTGCATAGAGTGTGGTGGAGATGCCGGCAACCTAACACTTAGGCAGAATCAAGAGGATCAGAAGTTCAAGGCTATCTTCAGCTAGATAGCAAGTGTAAGGGCCAGCCTGGGCTACATGAGGCTGTGTGTGTGTGTATGTGTGTGTGTGTGTGTGTGTGTGTGTGAGTATACATATGTGTCACACGAAATGATGCACTGGCATCATTTAGAAGGACTGTTTTAAAACAAAAATTCTGGGCAACGATTGGGGTTTTTTAATAGTAATAATAACCTTAAAATCTTTGCAGTCCTACGAAGCTTCCAGCCTCTGGGAACTGCCTGTTTACACACTGTTCTGCAGTATGTCTGAGAGGATGGACTCATGAGTGATAAATTTAGAATGTAAAGGATGGTGATATATCTGGATTTGTAGCTAATGAGTGGATAGGATTGTTGTCATTTAGGAAAGCAGGCAGCATTATTTAGCCACTTGCTTCTTGAATGGTGCAAACAAATTAGTTCAGAGTCTCTTACATCTGAAAGATAAAATAGTAAAACTACTAAACACTCAAATGGCGGATATGCTAACTCTATGTAGTGCCTTTGAGAAACAGAGGTCATCCTTGTAGCCAGGAAGTTATTTGAAATTCAAGTTTTACTCTCCTAAATGTATGTTTTAAAAAACCCTGGTGATCAATTCAATGGGCATTTATAGAAAATATTGCATCTGCTAATCCCAACCCAGTAGAAGCTGCAGGAAATTGTAATTCCTCAGGGCCCACTGTTTTAATAGTCTTGCAGCCCANGGGAAGATCTAAAGTGTATCTCTTTAGAATGTCCCTCACCCCAGGAAGGTTCGAATCTATTTTTATGAACCAGCTGGTTTTGTTTTACTGTCTCCACACTTGACAATATTTGAAAATTAGAAGTGGCTAGTAAGACACCCTAAGCCTTCTCTGTTTCTTTTGTCTGTGATCTTGATTAAAACGAATCTCACTAGGTTCAGGTTGGGTGTGAAGCAAAGCCCACAAAAAAAGCACAGACGGCCAGGCTCTGAGCTGAACGGTGAGCAGGGACCAAGTCTGAGCTTTAAAGGTCTTTATTTTGCACAACTGTGCTCATGTCCCAAGAATCAGCCATAAAACCGAAATGATGCTTATTACCATGAAACTACCTAAATTTTTGTGTTGTTGCCATTTAGCTCGCTCTACTTATGAGGAAAATTTCCTGTAACTATAAATGCCATGACTTATATAGTTACCTAGCAATCTAATGAAAGAAATTTGCTTTGGCTTCGGCTCTGCAGACAGGTCTCTGGGGACATTACTATCGCAGGAAAGTTACACTGCCCTCTTCTTGGCATTGGCGCTGGTGGGCTGGCTGTAATGATTGTGGGCGTGAAGTTTNACAANACCTCTCATTTTAAAAATAAAGCAGAATGGGAGAAAACAAATCTTTATTTAGTTTTTTGACCTAATGATGATTACTTCGTGTTCTAAAAGCGCACGAGTTCTTTCATTTTTCTCAGATTGAAAAATGTGGGTGTGTGGGTGGGGGCCAGGCGCCAAAGGTCCTTGCGACNGGAGCCTCGCTGTAGAAAGACGCAGAGCATATTGTTTTGGAAAGGGACTTCTTCAGTTAGCTGGAGGACACGGTGGCTCCGGGAGCAGCAGGTGCCACAGGTGCTGCCCCCCACCCCACATTCTTCCACTCTTCAATGCAGTTTNTGTCACCTGCATTGAAACATGATCTGAAAACATGAAATGGGAATTTCCAGAAATAAGTAATACACAGATTACCCTGCAGCCCTTTGAGTACAGTACATTGTTGTAATCATTCTATTTTATTTTAGTTATTACAGTTCATTTCTTGCTGTCAAAGACTTCCAGAGTTTTATATATATGTAAAAAGCCAGAGTGTGATGAGATCAGTACTGTTCCCAATTTTAGAAACTAGTGTGTGGATGGGAAGGGGGTCTCAGAGCAGTCCAGTGGNTAATTATCCTGAAATAATGGATTTAGTAACACAAGTAGATCCTTGCTATTTCTTCATGTTTCTCTTCCTGAAGTATTAAATATAATACTGACCTACATTTACATATTACACAGCCCCAGGCTCTGCACAGGGGCCTTTATGAAGAGGATTTGTGTGCGATTCTGGGGAAATGAAGAGAAGTTCCATTAAAGGTACAGGCAGGTGCCGGAAGGTCAGAGAGTGGCCTGCCTTTCAGGGATAATTTCTGAAGAAGTGAATGTGAGTGAATTTATCTATGAATGGCTTTGAGGCTATCTTAGTATCGACCGCTGTGAAGAGACACCATGACCAAGGCAACTTATAATAGAAAGCATTCAATCAGGGGCTTGCTTTNGGTGTCAGAGGGTAAGAGTCAATGAGCATTGTCCTAGTTAGGGTTACTATTGCTGGGATGAACCCCCATGACCAAAGCAACTTAGAGAAGAAAGGGCTTGCTTGGCTTACAATTCATCATCACTGTTCATCATCAAAGGAAGTCAGGACAGGAACTCAGACAGGGCAGGAACCTGGAGGCAGGAACCAGATACACAGGCCATGGGGGATAGTGCTTACTGGCTTGCTTCCTGTGGCTTGCTCAGCCTATTTTCTTATAGAACCCAGGACCACCAGCGCAGGAGTGGCCCCACCCCAATGGGCTGGGCTCTCCCCCATCAATCACTAATTAAGAAAATGCCCTAGAGCCAGATCTTATGGAAGCNTTTTCTAAGTTGAGGCTTCCCCCTTTCAGCTGACTCCAGCTTGTGTCAAGTTGACATGAAAGCCAGCATAACCACAGTGGTGCATGGCAGCAGGCAGGCATGGTGCTGGAGCAGCGGGTGAGAGCTTAAGTCTGATCCACAGGCACCAGGCAGAGAAGGGGAGGCTGGACTTGGCATGGGCTTTTGAAACTTCAAGGTCCTCACCAAGTAACACATCTCCTCCAACAAGGCCACACCTTCCAANCCTTCCTAAACAGTCCACCAGCTGGGAGCCAAACATTCAAATACATGAGCGTATGTAATCTCATTCAAACCACCATCGAAGGCCTGGTTTTTCTTTATCTAGGGCCATTTCTACACTAATAGCTATTAAAGGTTATCTTTTTAAACTCATTTCATTGAAATGTCTTCTGAATCCCTTGCCACAATATGTAAGGTTTGTGTTGGGAATACAAAGGAATACAGTTTAAACCCAGCATTTCGACTTGATTTCCATTACGTTAGCTTTCTATATTCGGTGAAGGGTATGGTGGTGTGGGGCTTGGGTTACTCAGCTCTTTAGAGCAGCACCAAGTGCTGCCAATGGTGCTACAGGGCTGTTTCATGGGCAGAGCCTGATTCAAGCAAGGAGAGTTAACTGTTAGCTCAACACTCAACAGAACATGTTCCTCTGTGCTGTGCTCATGGAGCCACTGTCTCATGTCATTCATTATCAAATATCCACCCTGAGTCTGGTACATTTGCTAAGTTAGAAACAAGAGTACTACAAGTTAGGTTTTAGAAAATGACAATTGCGTTCATTGATAAGATTTCATTAGAGATCCCCATTTCATAGTAGAGGCATTCAGGAAGCTCCTACTTGACAGCTTAGGCAAGCTCCTTACAGATTTTAATTTTCTCACATATTCACCTGTGCTTGAAGAGTTTTTGCAAAAGATAATGTCTGAGAATTAAAATAAAAGCTGTGGCGGGAGTGGGGAGATAGCTTAGTGGTTAAGAACATCAGCTACTCTTGCAGGGGATTGAGGTTTGACTGCCAGCACCCACGTGATGGATGGCTCGCGACTGTTTGTAAACTCCAGTTCCAGAGGAGATGACTTCTCCTTCTAGCCTCTGTGGGTACTGTCAGACACATGAATGGTGCAGACATATATGCAGGCAAAACACCAAACACACAACATAAAATACATTTTAATAAAATAAAAGGCATGTTTTCAAATCCCAGTGTTAACACCTAAAGGAACTCTAAGTGCATTTGCCCATGGTTGCCATCTACCTNTTTGCTACAGTGATTCAGTCTGCTTCCCTGTGTCTCACTTCAGCCTATTGGGGAACATGGAGACCCAACCTCTCTCCTTCCCACTCAAGTGAACTCAGGCTGTGCCTCGCCTTGGTTATGAAAGAAAAAGAAACAAAGCTCCTGGAGGTCTGACAGTTTCCAAAGGGAAACAGGTGCTCTGAAATGCTTTGTTTTCACAGAGGCAGACCTTTGGTTTTCAAACCTCTGCGTTGTAAGTTAACTATTAAAAACCAGCCTTCAGTTAGCTATGAAACCGCATCTCTGTTCCTNTGTGGTGTTTGAGTGTGCATTTGCTACACTGACCCACAATTGTGTTTCTACCCAGGCTGAGCTGCTGTTCCCCTGGGAAAACAATAGATGGCTACCTCTATGTCCTGCTTCCCTGGTGCTGGATGTTGACTGTCCGTGAGCACATGGATGGNCAGACACTGGCTGGATTCGGCCAGGACCCTTCACTCTTCACTTCTGTACAGAGAAATGAACTCAGCAGGAGGCATTTAGCTTAGATCCCTACTGCTGAAGATTGATATTCTCAGATAAAGATTGCACCTGCTTTTCCAAATTACTTTTCCCTTTCTTTGCCTTTTATAGCTGAAGCTACATGGTATGAAATAACATGCATAAAGTTTAAGTATGAATAAAGTTTAAATATGAACGAATATAAATGTAACATTTATATAATTAATATACATATGAACACACCATTCATACTTACATATGTATATAGTTACATATAAATATGTATTAAGGTCACAAACAATTGTGTTAAGTTTTCTGTTGATAACATGCAAGCAACACAGTGAAACAGGGTGTATGCGTGGGAGGGGGCTGTTCTAACAGGGTGTGTGGGAGGGGTCCTAACAGGACATGTGGGGGCGCCCTAATGGGATGTGGAGGGTGGGGAATTTCTAACAAGGTGGGGTGTGTATGGGAATCCTAACAGGGTATGAGTCGGGTCCTAATAGGGTGTGGGGGGGTTATAACAGGGTATGCATGGGTATCCTAATGGGGTGTGTGTGGAAGGGGTTCTAACAGGGTAAGTGGGAGAGGTCCTAACAGGATGTGGGGTGGGAGATTATTAACAGGATGTACNTGAAGGGCATCTTAATAGAGTAGGGAAATCCTAACAGAGTGCTTGTCGGAGAGATCCTAATAAGGGGGCTCCTAAGAGGTTATGTGTGTGTATGGGTCCTAACAGATTATGTGTGTGGGGTTCCTAACAGACTGTATATGGGGAGTCTTAACAGGTTGGGGGGTTCCTAACAGGATGTGTGTAAGTGTAGGTATTCACAGGGAGTCTGAGGATGGGAATATCCTAATAGGGTGTGTATGAGGGTGTTCTAACATGGTGTGTGTAGGGGGTCCTAACAGGTTGTATTGTGGGGGCCATAACAGGGTGTGTGTGAGGGTTCCTACAGGCTGGGGCTTATACTCCCATATTCCACCAAAGTCTTTTAAAAACAATTGCCATGCCATAAAAATGTCCTTACAAAATACCAGTATGATAACTGTAATACACCTTTTAAACAACTACACACAGGTGATTAAAAACCATATGCCAGTTTTAGGATCCNGAATACTCCTTACTCTCTGGGAATTTCATTCTTTTCAGAAGTTTTACTCTGTCCTTAAAGACCTCATCTGAGAGTTCTTAAGGTGCTTAATGAGCTATCCAGGCCTGACAGGTAGGGACAGTCCCAACAGTCCCAAGGCTGATGCTCCTGTCCTCATTTGAATGAGCAAAGACCTGGTCCCCAGGTCCCTGAGAGAAGGGGGCTGCTCATAGCTCCTGCCTCAAAGCCACTGTGGAGCAGGAAAAACTGATTTCTTCGTTTAAATATTTTATCCATACATGATCCTAAGAGCTTTTTAATGTCTCTGAGAATCACAAAAAGTGACATCCACCATCTCTTGCATTCCTATCGTTAAATTAGACATTGAGAATCAGAAGCTAGCAATAGAAGCCAATGTATGTCCACTGTTTAGAAAGATCTAGAATCTAGATGTTCCCTTTCTCATACGTTCATTGTCATTCTGGCTGGCCTGGGTCTCCTCCTCTCTGTGTGCAGGCCTGTGAGTATTCATGACTCTGTGTATCTGGTGGAAGAGGGCCCCTCAATGGAGTTATCTGTGGCCTTTGAGGACAGCCACTAAGCATCAGAAGCACAAAAAGATTGATAGGAAGTGACTGTGGAAGGCAGGCAGCCCGTAATCCACCCCTGCCTTCCTCCTTCACTCACTATTGCCTGTGAAGAAAGGAGCTACAGAAAACACTGATAAAAAAAACTTCGAAAGTTAAATTTGATGCAGCTTGCTGCTAAAAATAAAAATCTTTAAAGTCTGACCAAGCTCACCAAGTCTCTGGAGTCGACTGAAAAATCCAAGTGTCTTGCTTGTGTTGTTTGTGATGGAGCCTGAGGGCGAGGCCAGACAACGGTAGCTTTCTTCCATCCAGATCTCAAGGCCACTGTTTCAGTTTATCAGCATCTTTTGAAACACAGCCGAGCTTTGTGAGTCTGGAAGAGAATGGAGACTATGGAGACCGACTGCTGAAAAGAAGAAAGCCGTTCCTCACACACCAGGACACAAAACAGATGTAAAGAAAGCTGGCTGCTGAGACACAATGCAGGCTAACACTAGTGTGTGCATCCTTATTCCCAAGATATTTGCATATATCCATAAGGAACATGTCAGAGCAAAAGGACTCACAAGTTCATGCATTTACCAAGTATTGTCAGAGCATCCACAATAAAAAGGAGGGATGGTAAAATCCCACTCCCTGTTAGGCTCACACTCTTAGGCAGCGGAGAGGCAGNAATGAAGGAAATAAATAAAATATGGGAAATAGGTGTTACACTAAAAAGTTAAAAAAGGGGGACTGGTGAGATGGCTCCGTGTGTACAGTACTTGCTGGGCAAGCATAATGACCTGTGTTCAAGTCCTAAGCAACCACTTAAAGGCCNAGTGTGGCAGCAGCACTGGGTCTGATTGGGGTGGGTGGAGACAGGTGGCTCCCTGGAGTTTGNTGGCTAGCCAGTCTACCAGAAACAGTATGTAGGGTTCAGTGAGGGACCCTGTCTCAAAGGAGTCTGCATTGGGTCAAGGATGCAGAAACTGCTCTTGTAAATCTGATGCACAGAACACAGGGAAGGACACATTTGCAAATGGAATTTAGGGAGTGAGGGGGACATCCTCCTCCNCAGACANGGGAAGCAAAAGCAGGCTCCTGGAGACAGTGGCCTTTTGTTTCNAGGAAACACTGTGAGCAGAAACAGAGAGATCCACAGGCACCATAGGACCCAGGAGCCCTAAAACATACCCAAGCCGGCATCCCTTTAGCTTGCAGCCTAGTCCACTCCCANCAACTGTTACCTTCTCTTCCTCTGCATTGGGCTTCTGATTTTCCCAGATGGTATGTGTATTCTTAATTCCTCTTTCATTTACTTCANTGACTGAGGAGAGTAGCATGTGGACCTACAGTTGTTAATTGTAAGACGAGTAGCATGTGGACATATNATTTTAATCATAAGTTGTTTGGGGGAAAAAGTGTTAGTTACCTGGTAAAAATATGTAGCAAAATCCCTACTCATATTCTTATAGAAAGAACAAAATAAGAGCAATCAACTGTTGGAAATGCCTCCAAGAAATAAATAAAAAAAATACATATCTCATATTCAGATGATTGAGAGGGAAAAATTAGAAACAGGGATAAGAGAAATCCATCTCTGGACAGGCTGCCCCTATAATATTCTGTTCTATTCTATTTGCCCTAAAATGCTCTATTTCATCTGTTTTTTTAAAAAAGCATTTCGATTAAAATAGTCCTTTCAAACTCAGTCTATCACAAAATTATTTTACAATTACATTTTTATTATAGGCAATGTTTTTGCTTTCATTTCTGTGTTATTATTCCAAAGCCGTCATGTTTAATGATAACACGTGAAGTTGCCAAAATAACCGTTTGCCTACCGGCCACATTGCAGAAAACTCATCCTNATGATGTGCCTCTAGAGGAAGGCTCCTTCTCTTAAACCAGCTCCTGCGTTTTACCAAAGCAAAACCAAAATCACTCTCACTACTCNGTCTTGTAGTCTCCAGGGGCTATTACAGGGCTGAGCTCTCGGAACATCCTGCGGGATCTGAGAAGTGGCAGCGGGGGTGAAGATGAGNGCAGAGACCGACGTGTGAAGGTGGGGATGTCTGTGACGTTCTCCGTGGGTGCATCTTCACTAGTTCTGAAAGCAGAGGTTTCCTCTCCAGCCTGGGAAGTCCTAATCCCCTCTGTTTCAAGAGATAACCCCTCATTTCCATTGCCGTCTGCTGACAAGGCCCCAGTGCAGAAACAGAANCTAACAACTGTAAAAGTGGTTTTCACAGACACCTCAGTAAAGGGAAGAGCTGGGGTGAGCCCCAGAGCCCCTCCAGACTGGGGCAGAGACTCGGACACCAGTAAATAAACACTGAATGGAAATGGCAGTGCCACCTCAGCCCTGCTAGAAAGTGGGCTGAGGGCACAAGCCTGGCATGCAGCCCCCACTGCAGCAAGAGCAGAGAGGAAAGGAGAACACGTGGAAGAGGACGAGTTCCACCTCATCAAATGATACTGAACCGCTGCTCTACATCGCTGACTGTCAATAGCTTGGCTTGATAAAGATTGTTCGTGAGCCTCTAAACCCAGGTGTGGTGGTGCACATCTGTCATCCCAGCTCTCCAGAGATGGAGACAGGAGCATCAGACCTTCAGGGTCATAGTTACATTGTGAGTTCCAGCTGGTCTGTTTCATAAACAAATAACTCTACATAGATGGATCATTTCTCTTCCAAAACTTGTAAGTTTTGATTACTGAATTACAGAATCATTAAATTTCTTAGAGCATGAATAATGTGTCAGCCTAAAAGTAGAAAAGGAAGCAAAGCAATGAAGAGCTCATCCAGGAGGAATGCAGGAAAGCAAAGGAAGTAATCAGAGCAGCAGCAGAGCAGTGGCTTGACGGCCATGTTGGTGACCACTCAGCTGTTCCTAAGGCTGGTGTCTGTAGAGTACNATGGCAAGCTACTGACTANTCTTGCATTTGAAGAACACTTTAAGCCTTTCTACATCTTTCCAGATAGTTCCCTGAACTGAAGGAACTGAAAGTTGAAATAACTTNCCCAAGGCCACAGAATTACTGAATGGGAGACTGGCCTAGAAGCCAGANCACTAATTATTCCTCTCAGGGCTACTTAGGGCAATACCGCTTTGGGAAGAAAGACTTCAATTGAGAGGCAGGCTCTTCAACATCTGGGCCTNCAATTCCTAAAATAATTGCATTTTATATTCTGAGAAGACATCCCATGCCATTTACCCAGTGTGTCCTACAAAAGGGCTCTTTTAAAAAATGTCAAAATCTTTTTCCAACCCCCACACGACTGCAATTGGATTTGTGGACCCCGGTGATTGTGGGGGTTCATAAAGCATATGAATTCAAGGCCTCTCACAGTGATTCCAAGTTCATAATTTGGAAACTCCTGATTTAGTCCAATCATCTCATTTTACAGAGGGGAATCCAAAACCCAGGGAAACTGAACAAATCATCCAAGGACATAATGCACATTATTCAAAGAATGGGGAGCCACCGTAGCATGCCGCCTTCCCTCCTCGCTTATTTGGGAACAATTTGGTTTTTGTTTCCCTCTTGGCATATCGTGGACTCCGTTATCATGAGNTTTTAATTCTATTTTGAGTGCTCTGTTNACTTGGCAACACGATTTTCCACGCTGCCCGAGTNCATGCCAGCAGAGAATCCCAGGCTTACTCTGCTCTCTGCTACTGATTGATAGCTTGCCAGCAAACTTGGAGGAGACTGAAGTCATCAAAAACAAAGACGACTGCAGCAAAATACTTGGAAAAAACGTATTTCAGGTGCTTATCTGTGCCAGCGTGTAAATGATGATTTAAACTGAACGTGCCAGCGTGTAAATGATGATTTAAACTGAACGAGTCAACGGACTCCACTTTTCACTTACTGGAAGAAGTCGTTCTCAAATCCTGCTGAGACAGAAAGACAAAGTAAATATCACAAATCTCAGGGGTGGGGCCTGCGAGATGGCTCAGAGGGTAAAGGCGCTTGCTGCCAAGCCTGAGGACCAAGTTTGATTCCTGAGACCCACATGGAAGGAGAAAACATATTTCTGCAAGTTGTTCTCTGACCTCCACACTCCACAAATGCACCACCACCACACATACACACACACACACACACACACACACACACACACATGTGTGCAATTTTGTAATTTGTTATACGATTATCACATTTTGGAGGAGTAAAAAAGGGTAAAGTGGTCTTTAAGCCAGTATGGAATTTTCTTACTTAATACTGTAATTTGCAGATGAAAAATATGATTAAATGAACATTTTGTTCTGATAGTGACTTTGTTTAAGACGAACAATTACTTAAATCTAATTTCCTAAACTAATTTCAATCTAATTTGTTGGGTTTAAGACGAACAGTTATTTCAATCTAATTTTCATTTAGTGTAAGTTGTTTTGGTTTCTACTCCTTTCCTAAGCTTGCCTGTCTAAGTAGGATGAAGCAAAGGAATGGGCTTTCTGTTCGTTGATTGTGTCCTAGAGAAACTAAATGAGCCTTAAAACACTCCCACNTAAACAAGTCTAAACCAGCCCTGATTTTGGTAAGAGCCTGACCCAAAACATATCAGCACTCTTAGAAGTCTAATTGCCTTGAGTGTAAAGCATTTTAAAACTCTATCATCACCATGCTGGCTATTGCCAACACATCAGTTTTTTCTTGTTAGTTTGACTTTCTATAAGCCTCACTTTCCACAATTAACACTTTAGAGCACTGGTTGCCTNCTGNGATTGGTGGTTTAAATGAGAAAGGTGTCCATACGCTCATTGGATGGAACTGTTTGGGAAGGATTAGGAGGTGTGGCCTTGTTGGAGGAGGTGTGTTACTGAGGTCCAGCTTTAAGGTTTCAAAAGACTCTCACCATTCCCAGCATGTTCTCTCTCTCTCTCTCTCTCTCTCTCTCTCTCTCTCTCTCTCTCTCTCTCTCTCTCTCTCTCTCTCTCTGGCCCCTGCTTGTGGATCATGAAGTGAGCCCTCAGCTGTTCCAGTCAATAGCGTGCTCTCCACAATACTCTTTGTTTGTTTGTTTTGTTTTGTTTGAGGCAGGGTTTCTTTGTGTAGCTTTGGCTGTCCTGAAACTAGCTCTGTAGACCAGGCTAGCCTTGAACTCACAGAGATCTGCCTGNCTCTGTCTCCCAAGTGCCGGATTAAAGGCGAATACCACCACCACTAGGCCCATGATAGACCTTAACCTTCTGAAACAGTGAGGCCAATGAGAAGCTTTCTTTTCTAATTTGCCTTGGTCAACAGAAAAGTAACTAATGGTCTGAGGCATCTCACTTCCAGAATGCCTTATCTGCAAAGGAATTTTCCCACTGTCTGCTTTTGGCTGTGTCCTCTCCTGAAATCATCACTCACTGATACAACTTCCTAGTTCACAGGAAATGGGGGGAGAATAAAGAGCTTGATGCATTTTCTGTCAGCCCTTCCCCCACCACTGGGACTGCAGAATGCCCTTGATGTTACTCTGACATGGGGAGACTGATGGGTAGAAAAGATACGTTCCTGGAAACCTCTTCTTTCCTGCTATCTACAGCTTTACTGGGTGTGTTGCTTTGAAAAATCAATGGTTTTACTTGCTAAAAATGGACCCTTGTCTCTGCTGTGGCCTCTCTGCTTTGACACTTCAGTGAAGAAGTCAGTAGCATAAATGAATTCATCCTCTTCCCAGAACATGCTTATGTGCTGTATATACACAGGGCTTCTGCAGACACACATGGCTTGATGTTACCATTGAGAAACTCATCTTCCAGTTTCTTCCATTTCATTGTACCAATTAAGAGGGTGAATGTGGTAAGTTGGGGATTTACTCAGTATTTATCTACCTGTCTACCCAGCCAAGCAACTGGTACTGTAAAGTTCATGGATTCTGTGCATGTCAGTAAGGTACTTGGTAATGATTCTTGTTGCAAGCTGTTTGAGTATGGAGAAGAAAAAGGAGTATTTGAAATTTTTTTTTGGGGGGGGTCATCAACAAGCTCCCAAATAAAGACACAGAGACTTATTAATTATGAATGCTTGGCCCACTTAATTTAACTTAATTTAGAGTAGAAAATACTCACTCCAGGACCATAAAAATTGGAAAATGCAGATAGGCAAGTACAAGGTGATGACTAATGAAAAACTGTAGCTTCACTGGGAAGTGCAGATATCCTCAACCATTCTTGTCTAGNATGCCTCATCATCTTTCATTGGACAGGCCTCCATGCTTCAGCAATTGTTCTTAACCTGTATNTCCATTCTTCATTACATAGTATCTCCTATCAAAAGTCTTCTAGATAGGAGAATCCTTTCAGTAAACTGATAAACTGGACTATCTACTAATAGTAAGAGTCTACTTCAACTATATTCGAATGCCAATTTGTTCCTTATAAAAGCTGACTGAATATAATACCCCGAATAAAAATGCCACATCAGAGTGTTTATATTCAATCAAAGTTATGTGCATTAAAATAAGGTCTGGCTCATGGATCTCAAAGGAAGAAGAATATTCTATTTCCCCCTATTTTTATTCATCTATGTTTTGCCTTGGGCTTTTTACATTTCTTTCATTCTGTATGTCCTACTTACCTGCTTTCTCCATGTGTNTGGCTGGCTGGCCTCTGGCATCTTCCTGTTGTCTCTTCTTCTTTCTCCCTTTTTTCCAGCCTAAATTCCTCTTCCTCCTTACTTTACCTGCCTTATACCTCTTCCCTTGCTATTGGCCACTCAGCTTTTTATTAGACCAATTGGGTGCCTTAGGCAGCCAAGGTAAAACAGCAACACATCTTTACATAATTAAACAAATGCAACACATCTTTGCATAGTTAAACAAATATTCTTTAACAAAAAGTTTTCTCAATGTATTTTTACTCAATACCATGAATAAATATTAATTTGTTTAAAATTCAAATGAGACTTAGTTCCAAAAAATACAATGGACAAATTTGGAGGGAGGAATCAGAAGGTAGCCTTACATCCATGCCATGGTAGAGTTGCTTCTATAGTTGGATTTACATGGAGTCTCCAGGGCATAAGACTGAACAGAGGATATAGAAAATGTGCATTTCTGTGCACATTTTCTTTTCTCTGAAAAGAAACTTCCCTCTTAAAAAAGGGAAATCATTGAGTTGATTGTAGATAGCATCCAATAGCACACGTGTATTCATTTTTACATCTACATAACATTTACATTTAATAACATGTTTTGCTTATTTTTTCTTCTCTTTTTCCTAAATTTCTTCTTTTCTTTGGAGATCCAGTTGTTTGTACTTCGTCTCCTCAACTCATATTTTTCCTGGTTTCTAACTATGATTTCCTAAAGAATTCAGTAATTATACATACATGTTTGAGAATGCAGAAACCAAAGAGTGTGTAACAACCTCATCCACCCACAGCTGGGAATGGCATTCTTCTCCCAAGACCTATATGCTAAATCCTTTGAATTTTCCTTTGATAATAAAAGAAAAAACTTGATTCCTTTTTTCACTTTCTTCAATCTTGAGATCCTAATAGGAAGTTGTCTTTTTGAAATCATTTTATTTTTCTTTTAATTTGTTTAGATTTATTTATACTATTATTTTTATATGAATGATTGCCTGAATGTTGTAGCATGACAAAACCTTTCCTGGGAAGACACTACACTGTAGTTTGGGGAGGCCCACCACCCAGCTCCCAAATAAATCATACACGAAGGCTTATTCTTAATTATAAATGTCCAGCCTTAGCTTGGCTTAGTTTCTAGCTGGCTTTCCTTAACTTGACTTATCCCATCTACCTTTTGCCTCTGGGCTTTTCCTGTTCTCTTACTTCTGTAAATTTTACTCTTACTCCGTGGCTTGCTGTGTAGCTGGGTGGCTGTCCCTGGAGTCCTCCTCCTCCTCTGGCTGCTTCTTTCTTCACTCCTCCATCTCTTTTCTTCTTCTCTTTCCTCCCAGATTTCTCCTTCTATATATTCCCTCTGCCTTCCAACCCCACCTATCCTTTCTCCTCTCTTGCCATTGGCTGTTTAGCTCTTTATTAGACCAATCATGTGTTTTAGACAGACAAAGTATCACAGCTTCACAGAGTTAAACAAATGCAGCACTAACAAAAGTAACACACCTTAAAATAACATTCTACAACACTACACACATGTCTACTCACCCCAGATAGGGAGCCCATCACAGACCAAATGTATGGATATCGTCAACTTGGTGAACCATTAGTTTTATTGGGGTTACTTATAGGCATATGGGTGAGGGCTTACTTACAGGAGCAGAAATAATTCAAAGACAGGTATATCACCAAAGCCCTCCTCAGCCTTCGTAACAGCTCAAAAAAGCTGAGAACCTGGAACATATTGCACAGTCTGCATACAACTCAATAGGTTGGAGAGTATCTTTCACAAGTGTGACTCAGCTGATCTAAACTTTTCCAGGCAGTGGGGCAGGTTTCTGCTTCTTCCTAGGCAGGTGGTCTGTTCTCACGTCTTTGCAACTTCTCTCGATAGCTTGTCTCTGTCAGTAGTGTGTCTCTCAGTATCTTGACTTAGCTTGACTTGTTTACTCTAGGAGGGAAGGTCCTAGCGAATCTGGTCAATTTCAGGGAGTTGTTTGCCTTCCTGATTAAGGAGCATCCCTGCTGGATGGAATGTTTCACTGTTAGAGAAAACTGTTACACAGCAAATGTATGTCTGTGGACGGTGACTGGGCCTGGTGCTACTGAAGTTAGAGGAGGACATCACATCCCCTTGGACTGGAGTCACAGAGAGTTGGGAGCCTCTTTGTGGGTGCTGGGAATTGAACCTGGGTCCTCTGGAAAAACAGCCTGGGCTCTTCATCACTTTATCACTACAGCCTCTCCTTACACCCCTTTAAAAGGAGGTGACTAACATTTTCCATCATCATAAAGCCTCAGAATCATGTTAGGTGGTGTCCTGTGTGTAGACTGATGACGTGGCTAATTCATAGTGTGGTTTAGGGGAANGTTTTTATTGTAGATATGAGANAGACAACAGCTGGGGCATCTGAAAGAGTCCAGAGCAGAGTGAGAAGGAAGTAGACAGAGCCTGGCCAGCAGACTGGACATGGCCAGGGCTATCTGTGAGACAGGAGAGAATACCAGGGGATAAAGACAGAGAAAATGTAGTGAGTGAAGCAGGAACAGAGCAAAGGAGGGACATAGCAAGAAGAGCAGGGTTATAAGGAGANTGAGTAGTTTGGGGAAAGGAAGTCTGCGAGCTGGAGGGAGTTAGGGTAGGGTAGGTGGTAAAAAGGGCTAGGATGCTAGTGTGGAAATGTGTAACAAGTACTTGTGATACTGAGGGAGCCTGGAAGCCAGCATGAGATTTGACACACTAATAAGTACCACAGGTAGCCATATGTCCCTTCTGACAGAGGTAAGTGAAATGATTCCTTTTGGTAGNGGGGAAACAGTTTCACAAGTTCCTGAGGAATGTGACTTTTATCTAACCACCAGAAATGCTCCTACAATCTGGGTTGAGCTCATTTCTGGATATTTGGATGGCCTTTTGGAATTTCCTTTGGATCTGACACTCTACCCACTCATGACTATAACCTCAGACCTTNACACTTTTTTCTCTTTGGTCATTTGACACTTTTCATCTCTGCCGTTTCTTTTTCTTTTTGCTGTTATCGCTTAGCATACAAGCCAGGAATGATCATTCTTTGACAGTTAGTGTCTCCTCTTTCACCCATCCTAGGGTTCTACCATGTCCTTGGAGATCTCAGTGTGCACTTGGTCACTCAGTTCCTGATTCCAACAGCAGAGGCTACATTTTCCCTCTTAATCTTGGAGCGCTGTAGACAAACCAATAGTCACTATTATTTCTCCTGGTTTATAT
>LZPO01108043.1:26218-42114 GCA_001675575.1 Neotoma lepida | reverse complement strand
CACACACACACACGTGTCCAGTCTCACCAATTAATTTTCAACCAACTCTTACTGAGTAACGATGTGTCTGAGCAGCTCTTCTAAGAGCTGAACACAGCAATAAACAAAGGAAATGAAAGCCTCTGTGAAGATGTTCATTGTGGTAGAGAAGAAAGACAAGAAAGGATAGTACATTAGCTGTGACAAAACCAATTAAAAACAAGCAAGGAGAACAACGGATTTATAAAGTCCCAAGGCTTTTATAATCAAGACTTTTATAAATGTATNAAACTGTATCACATATATTCATCTATTATATATTTTTATTTTGCCATATATATANACCTATATATGTATATCCCAATCATTAATTTCAGAGGGCTCTAGAGCAATAACTTGAGACACTAATCAACAAAATGTAAAATATCGTTTATCTTGCCTTTTCTGTATAAACTTTATCTCAGGGAAATCAAACAGATGATGAGAAGAAATTACACTTTTTAGATTGCCAACATAATGTCATAAAATGATCTAATTAGAAAAAAAATCTCCCTTTTTCAGCAGAGAGTAAAAGAACCCACCTGGGAAATGACNAGAGAGCTTGAGAAAGTAGATGGCGGAATTGTTAATAGACTGTTGAGCAGGATGGTTGATACATCATCAAAAGCTACCCAGGTAAATTTGTTGTCAAAGGAACAGAAATGCACATAATTGCTTACAAATAATCTGGCCAAAAGACTCCTGGCTTGGGTACAGTCAAGCCTCTAGCCATAAAAGGCAATTTANGGACATTGTGGAGACAGAAGCAAAGACTACACACTCGGCCACTCTGTCCGGTNGATCCAGAGGCTGACCATGCAGCATGGTATTTCCGGGGCAAAGAAAATACATATTTCTGGGGTATTGCATTTTTCTGAGTAGTTTCTNTTTGTTAGATATCTCCCTGTGCTTGGGAATCNTTAACAAATAAAATACCTGTCTTCTAGTTTGACAGTCCTTAATGAACTCATCTGCACATTCCTGCCTCTACTAGATCCCAACGTTGAAAGTTGAGGTATTTTTAAGTCCAATTTCACAGTTTAAGTACTAAAGTAGAGTTCTAAGTGTGTCTCTGTGAAGGCATTTTGGTGTTGTTGTTGATGATGATATCTTCTGAATTGTGAGGTAAACAGAATTTCAACAAAAGTTGTCCCTCAACACTGTCACCACCTTTATGAAAGATGCTGAGTTCTCCAGTCACAGGCAGAGGAGTGAGGAAGTGGCTTGAATGACAGCTACAGATTCAAGCCAGAGGCTGCTTCCCACACCCCTCCTTTTCTCTTGTGGAATTCCTGAAGAAGTACCTAGTGCTTCCCCTTGAGTGATGGCTGAACTTAATGACTAATTCTTATTGAGTAGCCCATGGCTGAAAGAATGGGTCACTTCTGTTCTGACCTTGGCTTTGGTTGTGTGTGCTCTTGTGTGCTCCTNTTCTTTCAGAGCACCTTGCTCCTGGAAAAAGCCAGGTGGCATCATGGAGAAGCCCCCTGGAAAGACTCACCTGGGTAGGAATACAAGGAGTATATGAACAAACAGAGAGGAACTGAGTTCAACAGATCCTTACACAGTTGANCTGTCACAAGANATAGCCCCAGACANCANTCTGATNNTGTCTTTGTGAGAGATGGACCATGCCCANAANCACACAATATATCATCCTGGGATTCCTGGCCATCGGCACAGGGAAGTAAGCCTCCTGGTCAGCTTCAGATTGACACTGTCCTGAGTTATCCGAGGGAGTTTCAACTGGGGACTACCTTGATCACATTGNCCTGTGGACATGGTTGCGGGGCATCTTCTTGATTGTTAAATGATATGGGACAGCCCAGCCCATTGTGGGTGGCACCATCTTTCTCTATAAGAAAGCTAGCTGAGCAAGCCAGAGGGAGCAAGCCAGTAAACATGGGTCTGTTANGGTTCCGACCTCTGTTCCTGCTGGAGTTCCTGCCTTGACTTCCTCCAATGATGGATTGGGACCTGAAAATATAAGCCAGATTAACTCTTTCCTCACCAAGCTGCCTTGGGTAATTTTTTTTGTTTTGCTTTTTGTTTTTTATCATGACAACAGAAGCAAACTAGAGCAATAAGTAAGGCATTCTGCCTGAGGTGTGCAGCCAAGGATGCTTATTACTCAGTGTGGGTAACAGATACAGTCGAGACCCTGGTGAGCAGTTAGCAGAATCCTGGGAGGAAACTGCCACATGCAGGGAGGCTTGTGTGATTTTCCTTGGGCTCTTCATGTGCTGATCCTGTCACTGTTCACTACCCTCCTATGGGATTCAGCTAAACTCTTATTTCCTGCTTTACCTGTATCCCGCCTCATGCCTCTGCTCTGTCTTTGCTTGTTTCCTGCACCAGCTACTTGCTTTTCTTCAGCCTTTTAAGGGTACTATGTCACTTAAAATATTGTTAATCAACTTAACTATTAATAAAGCAGGGCACTCGTTAATATAATAACATGAAAATTTCCTGTCCCTGGAGACGAACAATCCAAGTGCTTGGCATTAGGAAACAAATGGAGGCAAATANTTCACACTCTGCTTGTGTCAGGCCAGGCACTTTGTTTTCAGAAATGAGGGAGGTGTTCTATTCCTTGAGGTAGTTGAGGAGATGAGGCATAGGTTAGTAGAGTTTTGAGAGTGAATGTTACAGTCTAACTGTAGCAAATGAGGATTGCTCAGGCTTTAAGTTAAACTAAAATGTTAATTCTGGGGAAATGCAAAGCCATGTAGTGCTTAGATTAGTGCTATTGAATTNGGTTCCTTGGATCTCCATAGGCATGCTTGTCTTAAAGTGTTTCCCAGAATATAAATTAAAATTGGGTTCTAGGGCCAGGGAAACAGGTTATCTAACTGTAGATCTTCACTGTTCCCTCCTAGCCTCTAAATCCAATCCCCTAGTCTCACTCCCAACTCTGTAGCACACCATTTGCTGCACCTTCCCCCCTTTCTGCCTCTGTCTGCAGAGACTAACACAGACCTTCTCTTCCAACCTTCATCCCAATGCATCCTGTTATCCCCCAACTCCAGCAGGCGTTCCCTGANAACTCTCTTCAGCCAAGCCTGCCAGAGAAACAAGTAGGTCAGCTAAGCAGGCAGACCAGCTTCAGAGCTTCACTCTTAGTCCTCACTTCCAAATCTAATCCCCCAGTCTCATCCCTGCTCTGCAGCAGATCACCTGTTTGGGCCTATCCTTCCATGCTACCCCACTCCCAGGAGACTAAACAGATCCTGGTGGAATCCCTGCTCCTCTCCCTCCTATGGATCTCTCAGCCACCCCAAGCCCATCCCCATTCCTAAGTGTTAGCTCCCAATACCTAAAAACATATTTTACTCAGAACTCCCAGTGGCCACACCTATCAGAAACCCAGAAGAATTCCCTACCAGGCAACACACAGCCACCACATCCTCCTAAGAACCAGAAAGGGCCACAGAAACCAAGGACCAAAACACCAACCCAACAAAGACAAGACCAGACATTAACACCTAATCTTCCCAAACTCAGATGACTAGACACCAGCATAAAAACACAATCAGTAATAGCCAGAACAATGTCTCCATTAGAGTCCAGCTACCCTACCACAGTAGGTCCTGAGTATTGCAACATAGCTGAAGGACAAGACAAAGACCTTAAAATAGATTTGTGAATTTGATAGACATCCTTAAAGAGAAAATAAATAAACCCTTTAAAGAAATCTGTGAAAACACAAACAGTGAAAGGAAGTGAATGAAACAGTTCAAGACCTGAAAGTAGAAATAGAATCAATAAAGAAAACACAAACTGAGGAAAATCAGGAAATGAAAAATTTAGAGACTCAAATAGGAACCTCAAAGGCAAGCTTCATGAATAGAATACAAGAGATGGAAAAGAGAATCTCAGACATTCAATAAATACATATTAGANGCAATGGATATATGAGTCAAAAAAAGTTCAATCAAAAAAAAAAAAAAAGGAAATCCTGACATAAAACATCCAGGAAATCTGGGACATTATGAAAAGACCAAATCTAAGAATAATAGGAATAGAGGAAGGAGAAGAAACCCAGATCAAAGACACAGAAAATATCTTCAACATAATCATAGAACAAAATTTCCCTAACCTAGAGAAGGAGAAGCCTATCAAGGTACAAGGAGCACAGAGAACACCAAATAGATTAGACCAGAAAAAAGTCTCCTAGGCTCATAATGATCAAAACACTAAACATATAGAACAAAGAAAGAATATTAAAAGCTACAAGAGAAAAAGAGCAAGTAACTTATAAATCCAGACCTATTAGANTAACACCTGACTTCTTAATGCAGACTCTAAAACCCAGAAATCCTGGACAGATGTTCTATAGACTTTATGAGNCCATAGATGCCACCTAGAATATTATACCAAGCTAAACTTTCAATCACAGTATATGGAGAAAATAAGACATTCCAGGATAAAGTCAAATTTAAGCAATATCTATCTACAAATCCATCCCTAGAGAGGGTGCTAGAAGGATAACTCCAGTATAAAGAGGTTAGCCACACCCAAGAAATCACAAGGAATAAATAATTCCAAGCCAGCAAATCAAAAGAGGGGTCACACACACACAACACACAGACAGCCCACAACAACAAAAAATTAGGAATCATCAAACACGNTTCATGCATATCTCTTGACATCAGTGGTCTAAATTGCCCAATAAAAAAACAAAGACTAACAGAATGGATGTGACAATAGGATCCACCCTTCTGCTGCATCTAAGAAACAAACCCAAACATCAAGGATAAACATTATTTCAGTTTAAAATGATGGAAAATGATATTCCAAGCAAGTGAACCTAAGAAGCAAGCTGGAATAGCCATGTTAATATCTGACAAAATAGACTTCAAACCAAAACTAATCAGAAGACATAGGGAAGGACACTAGGTACATTTACAAGGAAAAATCCACAAAGTGGACTGTAGAGCGAATCTTAAACGGTCTTATTAATTGAAAACACCAGGCCAGGTATTGAGGTAAATTCTGAATGATCAGAGAGACAGAACAAGCCACAGCCAACCTCACCTTGCCAACTCCTCAGCTGATCTTGTTTCCTCAGACTGCAGGCTTCTGAGTCTTCACCCAAATGAATCTCAGCTGAACTGCTGCTCCAAGTCTGAAAGCTTAAGAGGCCCTCTAGCTTCTGGTTTCCACACCTTATATACCTTTCTGCTTCCTGTCACTACTTTCTGGGATTAAAGGCATGTGTCTTTCTCAAGCAAAGACATGAGATTTCAGGTGCTGGAATTAAAGGTGTGTGCCACTGGAATTAAAGGTGTGTGCCACCATGCCTGGCTGTTTCCAGTGTGGCCTTGAACTCACAGAGATCTGGATGGATCTCTGCCTCGGGAATGCTAGGATTAAAGGCATGTGCTACCACTGCCTAACCTCTATGTTTAATCTAGTGGCTGTTCTGTTCTCTGACCCCAAATAAGTTTTATTAGGGTACACAATATTTTGGGGGACATAATACAATCACCACAGTGGACATCGCAATTCTTAACATCTATGCACCAACACAAGGGCATCCAGTTTCATAAAAGAAACACTACTACAGCTTAAATAGCATATTGACTTTACACACTGATAATGAAAAACTTCAATACCTGATTCTCACCAATAGACACATCATTCAGACAAAAACTAAACAAAAATGCTGGAGCTAACAGACATTATGAACCAAATGGACCCAACAGATATTTACAGAACATTTCACCCAAAACAAAAGAATGTATCTTCTTCTCAACACCTCATGAAACTATCTCCAAAACTGGCCACCCACTTGAACACAAAGCAAGTCTCAATATACATAAGAAAATTGATATAACACTCTATATCCTATCTGGCTATCATGGATTAAAGCTGGATATTATCAACAGACACAACAGAAATCTTACAAACTCATACAAACTTGACAAATCAATACTGAATTAAAAATGGGCCTAGACAGGATCTAAGAAAAAATTAAAGACTTTCTAGAATTGAATGAAAATGAATATACAGTATAATAAAACTTATGGAATGCAATGAAGGTGTTTCTAAGAGGCAAGTTCATAGCACTAAGTGCCTACATAAAAAGAAAAATTGGAGACATCTCACACTAGTAAATTAACAGCATACCTGAAAGCTCTAGAATAAAAAGAAGAAATCACACACGAAAGGGGTAGATGGCAAGAAATAATCAAGCTCAGTGCTGAAATTAATGAAATAGAAACAAAAAATTACAAAGAATCAATAAAATAAAGAGTTGGTTCTTTAAGAAATCAATAAGATTGACACACCCTTATCCAAATTAACTAAAAGATCTGGAGAGAAACTATCCAAATNAACAAATTAACAAAAAGAGGTGAAAGGGGGGACATAACAACAGACACTAAGGAAATCCAGAGAATCACAAGGATGCACTTCTCTACCAAACTGGAAAATCTAAAAGAAATGAATGGTTGTCTCAATACGTACCACTTACCAAAGTTAAATCAAGGTCAGACAAGCAATTTCAATATATCTATAATTCCTANTGAAATAGAAGCAGTAATTAAAATCTACCACCACCAGCAACAGAAAACCTGACAGGAGAGAAAGTGGGATAGCCTTGAACTCATTGGCACAAGAAAAGACTTTCTGAACAGAACGCTGATAGCACAGGACACTAAGATCAACAATAAACAGGACCTCATGGAACTGAAAAGCTCCACACAAACGGATACCGTCATCCTGACAAAGACACAGCCCACAGAACAGGAAAAAATTTTACCAACTACTCACCTGAAAGAGAACTAATATCCAAAATACACAAAGAGCTAAAAAAATCAGACATCAAGAAAACAAATAATCCAATTTAAAAATGGGGTACAGATTTAAACAGAATTCTCCAAAGAGGAAACCTGAATGGCTGAGAAACACTCAAAGAAATGTTCAATAGCCATCAGGGAAATACAAATCAAATATACAAATAGCCTTAGCCATCAGGGAAATACAAATCAAAACTACTTGGGATTTTATTTTATACCCATCAGAATGGCTGAGATCAATCGAGTAAAAGACAGCTCTAGGATGTGGAGTAAAGGGAACACTTATCCATTACTGGTGGAAGTGCAAAGTTGTACAATCACTACGGAAATGAGTGTGGTAGTGTTTACTGCTCTAATTGGCAGTGGGACTTGGGAGAATGGAGCCAATAAATGAGGCAGAGTAAAATCTCATGCACTAGCCAACTTTATTCAGAGCATCAGACAATTTATACTCTGAGGGTAAGAGGAGTCACTGGAGTAAAGTGTACAATCAACAGGACAAGCTACACACAGCAAACACATGATTTTCCATACAGGCATATAAACAAATAACAGCCACTTGTAATGAGGAATCTGAAATAAACTCACTCCTATCTGCTAGACCTGGGAGAATCACGAAAGCACATTCTAAGAACAANTNTAAGAACAACATGTTTTTGAAGAAAATNAGGTCACAAGACTCTTGTCTAGGTTGCTTGGAGTTTTCTCACAAACACTCAGAAATCTCTTAAAACGACTTCATTCCTGGACCGTGTTCCAACATGGTGGTTCCTCAAGAAGGTAGAAGTAGATTTACCTCAAGATCCAGCTAGACCACTCTTCGGTGTATATCCAAAGAATGCTTCACTCCACCACAGTGACACTTTCTCAACTAGACCACTCTTCAGTGTATATCCAAAGAATGCTTCACTCTACCACAGTGACACTTTCTCAACTATACCACTCCAGCATATATCCAAAGAATGCTTCACTCCACCACAGTGACACTGTCTCAACTATACCACTCTTCAGCATATATCCAAAGAATGCTTCACTCCACCACAGTGACACTTTCTCAACCATGTTCATTGCTGTTCTATTCATGATAGCCCTAGATGTCCCTGAACAGATGAGGGGATAAAGCAAATGTGATCCACTTACATAATGGAATCTTCAGCCGTTACAAAGAAGGAAATGATGAACTTTGCAGGTAAATAGAGGAAACTAGAAAAACTCACCATGAGTGTGGTAACCAAGACCCAGAAAGACAAATTTGGTATCTAGTCACTTATATGTGGATATCAACTGTTAAGTCAATGAAAACCAAGCTACAATCATAGAATCAAAGAGGTTAGATATAGAGTAAGGGACTGGGGGTGGAGGGGCAAANAGACCTCCCTGGGAAAGGAAAATAGAATAGATAGTTATGGATGGATTTCGGGGGATGGGGCTGGAACAGGAGAATCAGAGAATCAAGTGGGGAGGGGGAGGTGTTAAGGGAGAGAGTACAGGGAGAGACAGAGGCAGCTGAACTTAAGGGCCATTTGAGGGTAGTATGGAAATCTAATGCAGTAGAAACTCCCCAAAATATATACATATATGAAAGCGATCCAAATAAAAAAATCATCAAATAATGGAGGAGACAGAGTCCCAGCTGGACATCTCTTGTCACCAAATATAATTTCCAGTACCAGGATTGGGTTACATCTAATTGAGTTGTGGCCAAAGGTCTCATGGGAACTCCCAAGCAACCCAAGCTGTTGCCAAGACTGTAGGTTGATTTCNACAAACTGACAAGGCCCCATGGCTGAAGACAACACCTACACAACTCATTGAACATGGAGATGTCAAGCTCCTGCCTACATACAGCTTTCACCCTTATATGGTAGTGTCTTTGGTATAGGAAGGTACTCTGCAGGCTACTAAAGGAGAAAAGTAAACACCAACCCAACCACAAATCCTTTGATCTACAACTGTGTCCTACCTGCAAGATATGCTAATGACTGATGACACAAAGCTCGTGGGAGTAACCAACCAATATCCAATTTGACGTAAGGCTCACTTGGGTGAGCTGGAACCCATACCCAATACTGCTTGAGTGATCAAGAACTTAATCTAGAGCCAGGCAGTGGTGGTGCATGCCTTTAATCCCAGCACTAGGGAGGCAGAGGCAGACAGAGCTCTGTGAGTTCGAGGCCAGCCTGGTCTACAGAGCGAGTTCCAGGACAGCCAAGGCTGTTACACAGAGAAACCCTATCTCAAAAATCCAAACACAATAAAACAAAACAATCTAGATAGTAACCTAGGGTAAAACCAAATACTACTGTTCTTTAAAAGAAAACCAATAATATGACTCCAAATAACATTNTAATATTCTTATATATTAGTGCTTTAATCAGTCATCATCAAAGAAGCTTCCTCCTGCAGCAGATGTGAACAAATACAGAGACCCANGCCAACATTATGCGGAAAATGAGAAACCTTGGAAGACTCAGTCCAAATGTGATGTCTCCATCAAATCTCTCCCCTCAGAGCTCAGGGAACCCAGTGNAAGAGGAGACAGGAAACACGTAAGAGCCAGAGTGGATGGAGGACACCAAGAAAACAAGGCCTTATAAACACAACAGGATGAACACACATCTGAACTCACAGAGGCGGCAGCAGCTTGTACAGGGCCTGCATGGATCTGCACCAGATGGGGTCCTAGGGCTGAAAAAAGTGGACATATGTCCCCATCCCTAACCTGGAAACATCTCCAACTGATAACCACTTGTAAATGAAAATAGTTTTCTCCAAGGAAGCCTCACTGGGAAAACAAGTTACTCTTAAGTGTAGGCCGCACGCCCAGCAGTAGATGCCAACAGAAAATGAACTCAGTGGATTCTTGGACAGTTCCTTGTCTCAGAAACGTTGTGTCAGGACTTTTCATTTAAAAAAATTATCTTATACTTTTATTCATATAAAGGGAAGGTAGGGCCAGAGGATGAAGAGATGAAGGGGAGCCTGCCCTGTAACTTGACAGACTGTTGAATTCTTCTAGAAGTGCTGGAAGATTTTCTGTCTATTTTTTGTCTCATTGTTGTGACAAACTGTCTGATAAAGGTGACTTCAGGAAGGGTTTATTTGGGTGCACAGTTAGAGAGTACAGTCCCTCGTGGTTGAGAAGCTATTGGGGACAGGGTGTGAGAGCTGGTCATAGTATCCACAGGAAGCAGAGGGCAGCTCTCTTTACTCAGTGCAGGAGCCAGCCCATGGGATGGTTTGCCCCCCCATTCAAGGTGGGTCTTCCTCAATTTGTGTAGTATAATAATTCCTCACAGACACACCCAGAGCAGCGATTCTAGATCCTGTCAAGTCNAAAATATCAACCGTTACAGGGCAGGCAATACTGTGACTCTGTTTCCCCACTAGGGGAATGAAACAGAGGAAAGCNCAGTAACCTCCCCGTGGTGCNGAAGTTATCAACTGGCTGGAGGATCCTTCCCACGGGACACTTCAGCATGTCCGTTAGGGCAGTGTTCTACTTGTAAAGGTCACCACCCAAAGCCCCTCAGCCTGAAGCTCTGAGTCNGCCCTGGCCATGGATCACACAACATGTCTATTACAGAGTCTCCTTCAGGTTTGACCAGACGCTCACACTGACACATGTTGGTCCTTGCTCACCAGTGGAAATGCCATGTCTACTCCTAAAAGGTTGGTTGCCAGGGAAATGACACTCAGTCATAAATCTTCTNACCACGTGATTAGAAGGGTCAGAAATCATAAACACCAAGAATAAGGAACAGATTTTTCTTTAATAGCTTCATTTTTTCTGTTAGCAGGAGAGGAACACCCCAGCTACCTGAACAGTAGTCATCCATAGCTTGTCTTTGTTAGCTGGATGACAAGCTGCTGCTGATCTGTAGCCTGTCTTTGTTAGCTGGATGACAAGCTGCTGCTGATCTGAACATTAGTGTAAGTTTGGATTCCGCTTCAAAGCTTTCTCTTCCAGTTCATCCCCAGAGTGTTTTTGTGAATGCAACAACTTATTCCTGCTCGGCTGTGGTGTAGAGTGAAGTCTGGGTCCTTATTAATAAAGGAAAATACAAATACCCTGGCCTTTCTTCTCTGTAGTCCACCAAATCCACCTGCAAACTCTCTCTCTCTCTCTCTCTCTCTCTCTCTCTCTCTCTCTCTCTCTCTCTCTCTGTGTGTGTGTGTGTGTGTGTGTGTGTGTGTGTGTGTGTGTGTGTTCATTTGAGTATTTATTTACAGTACTTACAGAGAGGGTAACATTCTTAGAAAAACAACAGTTCTGTTGTTTGAACTTATTGTGTATGCTGAAGATTTATTTCTGCGATCTCTTGCTTGAGAAAACAGGGACATAATGTACACTAAGTAAAAAGTTAACATGTTGTATTGGGCCAGAACTGCTTCTGATTCTTTANTGTCTTAGCCTCAGCTACAGACAATGAAGAAGGAGGAGTGGAGCTGCAGATGGCACTCATTGGTAGAATGCTTGCNATGTTTGCTCAGAGACCTGGGTTTGGTCCTCTTGCTGCAAAATCAATCGCTAAGTAAGGGGTAGAACTTTGCATCAGCACCCAGGAAGCCTGCCCTTTGCTTCCAACTGAAGACAGAGGAAAAAGACGTGAACACAAGAGTGTTGAGAGGGTGGAGGACTTGATAGAAGATGTTGATTACCCAGAAGCCTCCCCTCCCCATCCCAGTGCANCTCACCTGGAATTGTCAAAGTGAGGAGAAATGTGTTTACACGGTCAATGGGAGCCCACAGTGTTTCTTCTGANTCATCTTGATGATTTCTATTTCTCTTTGGTTGTAGAAACCTGACCACCTCAGTCTGTGCTGAGGGAACCCTGTGTCATGGAGCCCCAGATGCACAAGCAAAAGTAAAGAGAGTCTTTTTTTTAATAAGTCACTTTAGAAACTTCTTAAGTGATTATTCCAGCACAGTGTGACCTTCACAGTTGCTTACGCTCAAGCTCACCCACAAGCATCACAAGGTAGATACAGAGAGATTTACCCAGCAGCCACCAGGCCTAGGTCACCTGTACANAACAGGGACAGTTTCCTAAGTGTTACCCTCCATGGNCATCCACTTTCTGTTCCCGCTGAACAGTTTGACTTCTTTCATGGCGTAAACACTGGCCAAGCACCGTCCAACACATGGCACCATGCACAGGACTGTCAAAGTGTCACCCACAAACCAACTTCTGACTTTGCTTCTGAGCCAACTGACTGCAGAATTCATTTCTTAATGATTTGACATGAGTAAGATGATGCTGTCATTACTGTTTAAGTGTGTGTGTGTGTGTGTGTGTGTGTGTGTGTGAGAGAGACTGAAAAAGACTTTAGTGTTTTGCCCCTAACTCTATTTTTCCCATAAGCCCTCTGGGTTGTTTTGGTTTGTTTTAATTATTTTGAATTGTGTGTATGTATCAGTCTTTGGAGTTATACAAAATACTTAAATTTAAATATTCTAACTTTAAAATCTATAAGAAAACCCAGGTTCTTAACTTCACGGCCGCTTATTTTATTGTCTTTGAGTTGGAAGTGTAAAACCTGATTTTATATCATATAATTGTAAAATTTAATGAAATGGGAGAAAAATCATAGGGCTGAAGTCAGTGCCATCCAGGAAACTTACAGAGGATTAAATGATGTTGGCTGTCTCTAATATTNGGGTAATTAACTTCTGGTTTCATGAAGTATATCAAATATTATGTGTGGACTGTATGCTTCTCTGAACTCTTGAACTTACTGAGTTAATAACTCTGGAATCCCCCTGAAGTCCTGCTCAGACTAAACAGGACCACAGAGCTATCTCCCCTGCCCCCATCCCCTCAGGGCACTGCTGATGCATGGTGCCACCTGCCCTGAAATTAAAACATAGTGTTTTCTTAGGCTACATTAGAGTCTTGTAGTACCAATAGGCCTGAGGGAGGAAAGTAAACCTGATGTTTTGCTTTATCCTATATTGCCATATCTATCAATACAGACATGTAATGTTTAGTTTCGAAATCCTCACATTTGACTGTCAAGTTTATGGTTTAAAATCCTCACCACATTGAAGTCGGTATAACACATATTAATCACTACTTAGACATGTGTGTAGGCAGCTGACAAAAATAAATTGCACATTCTGACTATGGACTGTTCAATCAATGGTTCACTGTTTTTTTCTCTTTAGAGATGGTGAAGCTGGTAAAGAGGCCACTGAAATGCCAAGAGACATAATTGGTTTCTCCTGTATGGAACAGGCTAGATGGAGTCAGTGTTGATGGGGCAAATTTATAAACAGACTGGCAACTGCATCAAGTTCTGATGTCACAGGTCCCTCTCTAGGTTCCAGCAATGACAGGGCCAGGGACTGAGCATGTAGCAGCCCTAAGGAGAGTTCCTCTCACTTATTCTTGGCCCTCATCCCCTCTAGCTCCCTGGCCGGTTCTGAGATGTGGTCATAAAACCAGCTTCTCCTCATTCCCCTTTTCCATCAAGACTCTGAGGCAGTCAGTCACCCTATTCCAGGATCTCTCTAGCCTCGAGGTTTCATGGAATGGAAATTCACAGGGTGAGTTAAGAAGGAGAAAAGAGACAATAGCAGGAAGCACCAGAAAGTGCAAGCCAAATGCAAATGAAGGAAAGAGAAACAGGATCCTCTTTGCCCAAAGTGAGAGGTTCCAGCATGCCATCTTGGATCAGCCTTTCCAGAGAGGGTGTCATAAAACACAGAGTGGGAAGGACACCTCACAATGAGGGGCACATGCTGAGTGCAAGGACAGAGCCACAAGGGTCTTTCCTGCTCCTCACAGTCGAGGGTAGAGTGACACTGAGACACTAATGACCCACACTCAACAGCACACTTCGAGGAGCAAGGGCGGAGCAGAGAACCCACCACAGACCTCCTCCTTCAAGGACCTCTTTAAGCATGATTCTTATGTTGGGCAGAAATGCAGCAAAGCCCGGACAGCAAACCCTGCCGTCGTTTGCAGCTGACTACAGGATAGATGAAAACTTGTATGAGGACTGTTTGTAGCTACCATGGACAGAAAGCCACAGGAGCAAGATCAAGGTCAAGAGAGGAAAAGGTACCTGGTCAGACCCTGGAAAAGTTATGGTAAAAAAAGAAATACCGAATTGCAGACCTTGCCTTTTCTGAAGGAAGAGCCACCAAAAGCCTTTGGTCTGTAAGTCCACACAAGCCTTGATTNCCCCAAGGAAATCCTTGTCAATCAGAGGAGTATATTCTNGTTTTCACAACACAAGATACTTCATTTCTTTCCCATGAATGTTGCCAGTTTCCCCACAGTACACCATTAANACTAGACACAGAGTGTGTGCTGGGTCATCTGGTTTCTTAGGCCAGAACTGTACAGTGGAGATCAAGACCAACAAACTGCAAGCATTCCATGAACAGATCACACAATCTATAAATTTATTTGTCTCAAAACAACAACAAAACTCCTAATTACCAGGTTACAAAAGTAGCATCGATTCCGTAGAGAACCAGATTCTGGTCAATATGTAGCAAGTTGCAAAAGTGTTCATAACTAATAGAATGGAACCACAGAGTATAGAAATAAANGAAAGAGAAAGAAAGCAGACCATGACAGATTTGAAACTGGAGAAACTGCCTTTACATCCTCGACGTGTCTCGTGTGGCCTTTGCCCACATCCCATCCTTCCGCATCTCCTACTATGGCCCTTGCTTGGGCTCCCTTTTAAATGTCATCCACACCCACACCTCCACCTGTTTGCATACAGGATCCACCTAAGAGGGAGAGCGTGTGTTTNGGGTTTTGCTGTTGTTGTTTCTGAGTTTGGGTTCCCTTACTTAATATACTTTCCGAGTCCATCCATTTTCCTTCAAATTTCATTTTTCACAGCTGAAAACTTTTCCGTATTGTGTATGTACTATATTTCCACTATCCGTTCATCTGTTCATGGATATTTTTAGGTCTGTTTTTATGTGAAAACGTGCAGAGAAACATAATTGGTAGTGAACTGTAAAACTCTAGCCAAAGCCCCACATTTTCAGAATGCCTGTTCTAATTACTAAAGTTCATTGAGATGTGTGAGGTTTGGGACAGGACAGTGGTTGAGGGGCCGCCTTAATCCAGCTGTGTGACATTTTCATTTGTGAGTTTGTTATCATGAAGTGTTTTATTTAGTCAAAAAATAGAACAAAATAATGAGAAAATCAACACAATCAAGACCAGGCTAGTGAGATGGTTCAGCAGGCAAAGGCACTTGCCACAAAACCTGATGACCTGAGTTCAATCCTCAGGATCCACAGAGTGAGGGGAAAGAAATGACTCTCACAGGCTGGGCTCTGACCTCTGCAATGTGCTGAAGCACATGCTTGACCCCCATATTCTGTACACACAAAAAATAAATACATAAATATGAGTGTAACACAAACTTACTTACTTTTGTGCTCTATTTTTAACTGTTTTATTGACTGAATAATTTGTGCAATGTGTTTTGATCGTATCTACTCCCTCTCCCACTCCTCCGAGACCCATTCCCATCCCTTACCCACCCAATTTCATGTCTTCTTATTCATTTTTTCCAAATCCATAGAGTCTAATTTGTACATCCCAAATAGTCAGGGTTATTCCCTGGAGTGTGGTTGACCTACCAGAGGCCACACCCATAAAGAAAATTGACTGTCCCTCTGGCAGCAGCTATTTAGCATTTCCAACAGCTCCTTAGCTGTGGGTGGGACTCTGTGCCTACAAACTTGCCATCCTCACGCTGGCATTTTTGTTAGATGGAGCTTGTGAAGGTTCTGTGTGTGCTGTCATAATTTCTGTAAGCTCCACCGCCCCNGTGTTTCTGGAAAACACTGGCTGTAGCCATCACTACCTCTTGTTTTTAGAATCTTCCTGCCTCCTCTTCTACAGTGATCCTTGAGCCTTGGGACGAGGTAATACAAGTGTCCTATTTAGGGATGAGCATGCGTCTCTTCAATGCACATTGACCAGTTACGGTTCTCTGTGATAATTGTGATCTACTGCAAAGGAAACCTCTTTGATGGGGGTTAGGAAACACACTAGGCTATGGCTCTATCAGTAAGTCATTAGGGGTCAGTTT
>LZPO01108043.1:13718-23718 GCA_001675575.1 Neotoma lepida | reverse complement strand
ATTTTGTCTTCTGTCTGGCACTTTCAAGACTCGCTTAGGGGTGAGCTTAATATACTATTCTGGTATTTACAGAGCTTGTAAAATATAATTTTCAAACCTGGATTCCAACCAAACTTGTAATTGAACCATTAAAGCTAAGCTTTCAGATTCATCAGATAAACCACATTTCTATGGCACTGAAGGCCTCCAGCCGTGACTGAAGCTGTGGCTTGCCCCTTGATTATAAAGGAGAAATTGAGAAATTNTATTTTAGTTATTTTCTGCTTACAATAAAGACAAAGCCTAGAGAACATGAAGGGCATTTCAAAGACTGTTAAGTGTCAGCAAAGCAAGGCTGGGATGCAGCCATCAGCAAGCTGGGGCCATGGCGGAGATGCAGACCTGCAGCCAGACATTGGTCCAGAATGGAAAGACCCCACAGACATGCACTACTTCTGCTTTTAACATGCATCCACAAAGTTCATGCAGAGGAACCCCGCTATAGAGTCATAAAAAAAAACACAATAATAAATCTCATAATGCTGCAGCTTTGCCATTGTTGGGGGTGGCAGCATTCACAGCTACCCTGGGTGCAGCCTGTGTGAGGGGCTCAAGCTCCTGAAAGCACACTATTCACTGTGGTTCCTCTTGTGAATGATCTCATGACAATGTGGGGTCTCTAAGCTGGCATTTGACATCAGAGATGACCACAGAAATTATACCTTGGCAGGCTGGGCAGTCACTGACNGAGCTCTGGCAGGGCACAGAGTAGTGGTAAAGTCCTTTTCATCAGGATGGCCTCTGTTCTACTTTCCTACGGGGACTGGTTACCGCTAGCCATCTGCAAAAACATTGGAAATATCCATGAAGAAACCTAGTGTGGCATAAGAGAGGCCATGGAAGGTGAGATGTGTTAGGAAACCGAGCCACACCAACAGGCATTCACTGTGACCAAGGGACAGAAGGAGGAATTAGCCATGAACATTTGTACACATCAGCTCTGACACTATTCACAACACTCAGTAAAACCAGAGGCTTCCCCACTGGACTTTGCTCATCAGAGCTGCTTATGGGAAGAGGGAGGTGGCTCAACAGTAGGTGTCTTCGGCTCCTCACATGACATTTCCCTTNCTGTGGTGACATCATGGCCACCCCTCTGAAATGACAGTGGATAAAGAGGTGAATCATGGGACTCCAGGATACATTCCCACATCAGCCTTCATCCATTCAGGAGGGTGGTGACAATGTGATCAAACTGAAGTGCACCCTCCCCTTACAGGAGCANCTCCTTGACAACTGAAATAGGGGTGGAGGGGATAAAGCTTCTGGAATGTGAGCCTTGTGGAACAAGCAACAGTGCCACCATCTATTGCTTATTGGCTAGTTCATCTCTGACTTCGCAGGTGCCTTAGTAGTGATACTGTCGATTTAAAATAGAAGGAGGGAGGTTGACGAGATGTCTCAGTGCTGTGAATACATACTGCTCTTGCAGAAGGTCTAAGTTTGATTCCCAGCACCCACAATGGGTGGTTCACGACTGCCTGTAACTCCCACTCTGGATGATCTGACACCCTCTAATGGCCTCTGCAGGTACTGTACACACANGCACATACCCAACACTCACACACATACATACAAATCAAAAATAAATCTTTTAAATGGAATTATAATACTTAATATATTAGCTATACATTGTCCTGCTCCTATACTAATTCTTCCATCTGTCCACTGATTTTCATTGTGTGTATCGGGGGGGGGGCAGTCTGCTCCATGATATTCCTCCATCATTTAGTTTTACTTGCTTCATTCTTCATCCTTTTCCTATCTGCTGAAGGTTCCCTTCTATGTGCAAAATTAATTCACTGTTTTTCTTAAACACAGAAACAAAAAGCCCCTTGAGCCCTTTGCTCCTTTCCCAAGTATATGTCTCCCCAGGGACCCTGTGTCTTCATTCACATGATAACCAGGCCTCAAGTTAACACCACACTATGCAAGCCGCTCTCCCAAGGTTACCGGTGATTTCCAGTTGTGGATCCCGGTGGGAGTCTGGTCATTCTGCATCGTGGCTTTGNTCAGGAGTAACTGTGCTTTTCGTGGTCTCTCCATTTGCTCTAAATGTAGCAGTCTTTCTGGGGTAACCCAGCAGTGTCTGTGTCCCCACTTGGCTTCACCTCCTCTGCTGCTCTTGAGTTTTGCTGTCTCTGCCCTTTTATCTCTGTTCTTTTGTGCTGCATAAGAGTGCAAGATTTATTGTTATGACTTCAATGCCCAGTTTTCCCCTATGACAGCCAATTGCTTATCTCCACCTCAAGTCCTGAGCTCTAACTCANACGTTTGGGAGCTCATCCGACATCTCACTAAGTGGGCAATTCACATGAGCAGTGCAAATCAGCTCAGTCATTCCTCCAAGCAGCCCTCCTATATGTGAAGCATCAGAGAGGGACTTNATTTGTAACTCATCATCCAAACAAACACACCAGGTCCNTTCCTTGGTACCTTTACCCACACTCCATGCTCAATTAATTATGAGCATTTCATAGACAAAGATAAAGGCATTATTTAATCTATCCCTTCTCTCANTTGTCATGGTTACTNTACATGTGCACTTGTCAGTGTGTATGCATGTTTGTGTGTATATGGATATATGTGGAGGGGGTTCACATTAGTGTGTGTATACATGTGTGATCACATGTGTGTGTAGGNCAGANGTCAACCTCAGGTGTTGTTCTTCAGGAGCAGTCCACCTTGTTTTTTGAGAAAAGTTCTCTCATGGATTTTGGTCTCACTGATTAGGCCAGTTAGCTGGCCACCCATCTCCAGGGATCTTCCTGTCTGTTTCCCCAGTGATGGGATTACAAGCATGTACCACCATGCTGGCTTTTCACGTGGGCACTGGGGGATCAGCTCGGTCCTCATGCTTACACAGCACACACTTTACTGAACTGGCTCCCTAGTCTGAATTCTGCTTAAGACAGGTTCTGACTATAGAGCTCCAGCTGGTCTGGAACTTGCTATAGAGCCCAAGCTGTCCTCAAACTCACAGAGAGNCCTGCCTNTATTTCCCCAGTGCTGAGATTAAAGGCTCTTACCATCTTGCCNAGCTCATGGCTCCTACATTTTCACCTCGGGTCCCACCATGATGCATCTGAACTNTTTCATCTCTATCCTAAGGGGGTCTTTACCTATGTGACAACAAAGACTGACACAAGTGTTACAGGCAGAGGGGCTATGTTCTACACGCAATCAGAGAGAAAGAAATGTCAGCACCTGAAATTTGTCAGAGTGCCACAAACCCTAACTTGTCACGCTATTGATCACTAAAGCTTTTTACTGACATCAAGAGATAAATGCAAACCCTGAATTGAATGTCTCCTGTTTTTTCATCTAGAGTGGTTGANATCTAATTGTGGTAGTTTAAATGTAGTTGGCCCCCATAAGCTCATAGGGAGGCCTTGTTGGAGGAAGTGTGTCATGTGGGGGTGGGCTTTAAGATCTCGTTTATGTTCAAGCCACACCCAATGTCCCAGGCCACTTCCTGTTGCCTGCAAGTCAAGATGTAGAACTCTCAGCACTATGTCTGCCTGCACATCTCCATGTTGCACCATTATGACAATGGACTAAATCTTTGGAAATGTAAGCCGCCTCAATTAAATGTTTTCCCTTTCTAGAGTTGCCATGGCCGTGTTGTCTCTTCANAGCAACACAAACCCTAAGTAGGACACTAACCATCTGAGTGACAATTAAAAGCTGTGTGCCATCAGGCACCAGGTCCCGTGAGGCCCTCAACAATAGCCTCTGACCTTCTCTGCATCTTCTTAACTGTCATGAAAACAAAGTCTCAATCCTGTTTCATACTTGAATCTTTTCCTTAATGTCTCTTTAGACTAGTCTGTTTGCACATTATCTTCATTGTCGTGGTCAGGAGCGAGTTTTTATAGACTGAGNTTCCAGGATCTAGTCACCCACAAGACCCAACTTGCCACCTCATAACTCCTGCTCCAGATCACTACTTTGTAAAATGTAGTGNTTTCATCTCAAAAATCTTGTTTTCAAAGTGTGCCTATGGGCCAGGTGTGGTGGCACATGCCTTTAATCCCAGCACTCAGGAGGTAGAGGCAGGTGGATCTCTGTGTTTTTGAAGCCAGCTTGGTCTATGTGGTGGAACTGTCTCAAAACAAAGTAAAATGCAGAAATGTTAATCAATGTGAACTCACAGAGCCTGTAACAGTGTGCACAAGACCTGCACAAGATCCAGCCAGCTAAAATTGCAGCATGGGATGTCTCACGAGGTCTCACCCCCAGCTGAAGAGTTATGGCAGCTGGTAGAGGGAGAGTCAGTGTTCTTCATGCCTGTGGTCCCTGCACATGTACCCATGTTCCAGTAGATGCTCCTACACCAATGCACACATAGGCAGTGTTGTGTGGACTCAGTGGGCTTAGAAACAGCACATAAAGTTAAGAGGGGAAAGTGTGATAGGGTGGGGTGCAGGGAATGGGAGTAGACTTGATGAAAACACGTTGTAAGCACTCATGGAATTTGCAAACAATAAAAATTTGTGTGTCTGGACTGGTAATGTTAGATACTGTGTCACTGTTTCTTTTCCTGTGGCTGGACTGAGGTGTTCTGACACAAGCGATGCAAAGGGGGGGAGGGTAGGATTTAGCTCGCAGTCCATCAGGATGTGGAAGTCAATGCAGCAGGAGCTGAGGCCACTGGTCAAATCCTCAGTCAGTAGACAGTGATGCCCCTCTCCTTTCTATGCAGTCTAGGATCAAATTTAGGGTGCGTCTTCCCGCCTCAGAGTACTCAGTAAAGGAAACCCATCCATGTCCCAAGCATGTCCAGGAGCCCGTCTATCAGCAGCTTCCAGAAACCGTGAAGTTAGCAATTAGCAGTGACCACCACAGTCACTGACTTGAAGTGTGGAACAGCAACGGGGCTCAGCTAGTGTCTTAGAGAAGATAACGTCAACAAAATGAAAGGGAGCCACAGTTCATCTGGGGCTTCATGTCTCTGAAGTCAAAGGTGGTTCACAGGATTTTGCTCCCCTAAATGTTTTATAAGAAAATAATTTCACAGGACAAAACTGATCATATGTCTTTATTCCACCTGGGAAGCACTGTCCTTTGGGCAGATGGCACCCAGGATTCACAAACAAAATCCTTCTTTGCCAGGTAGCAACCAGGGACAGGACAGGAGAGTAGACACTTTTCTCTGCTTGGTGATGTTCAGAGGCCAGCCTTGAACATCTCTGCAGCTGGCCTTTACTGTATCTCTGTGCTGAATCTTTGCTGGTTTAATAATACTGTTTGGAGTAATGAAGCCTAGCAATCCACTAGAGTAACAGGCAGGCTAGACTGCATTTCAGGTTCTGTGCAAGGGCACTTGTTGCCTCAGAAAAGCACAAATCAGTGCTGGAGAGCTAGCTCAGGAGTTCACAGTGCTTCCTGCTCTTCCACAAGACCCAAGTTTCATTTCCAGCACCCACATCAGGTAGCTCACAACTGCCTACAATTCCAGCCCCAACGTGACCTGAAACCCTCCTCTGGCCTCTGTGGGCACTTATGCACCTCTCATCCATCTGTCTATCTATCTATCTATCTATCTATCTATCTATCTATCTATCTATCTATCTATCTTTCTATCTATCATCTATCTATCTATCTATCATCTATCATCTATCTATCATCTATCTCTATCTATCTATTTATCTATCTATATCTATCATCTACCTCTATCTATCATCTACCTATCTCATACACACACAAATAATTAATAATTAAAAATAAAAGCACAAATAAAAACCATAAGATCCTGCAAAGAGTCATGAGCAAACAGATATTGCAAAATAGACAATGTGTCAAAGACATGTACGTGTATATTTGTATGTATATAGAGACATCCATAAGATATGTACACATGTATGTGTATTTGTATGTATATAGAGACATCTATAAACTACCACAACTTGTCTAAAACCATCTTGAAGGTTTAATCTCATGAGTTATAATAATCCACTGAAATGGCTGTGGCCCAAGTTAAAGAGTCACATGCAGAATTCTAAGGCCACCTTACACTTGCTCAAACACATGTTATTAAGAAATCTAAATCCACAAAACGACCTCTCCTGAAAGTATCGTTTGATAATTTGGTGAAGAAAGCCAAGTTTTAAATGTTGCCAGATTCCAGGTCTAGTTCTCTATTCTGGTCCTCTCAGGTTCAGCTAACAACCCCAGAAGCAGCATTGTCCTAGGTGAATACAGGGCCATGTATTTGGGGTACCTGCTTTAGAACAGGCCTCCTCTTCTTCCAGGCAGGGGCAAGGAACTCTGAAAAGTAAAAATGTTTATAAAATATCTTCCGTGACAGGATTGGAAATGTAGAAAATACTGCACAGGTGTGGACGATGATAGCTCAACAATGCAATGTGAGGTTAGAAACTGGCCTGAGAGGCCTCCAGCCTCACCTGCTTCCTTACAACAGATGAGTTCCGCTATGGTGGGTGAGGCTGGAACAGCAAAGCGGATACTGAAGGGTTAAAAACCAAGACCTGNNGGCCAGGACTCCCAGGCCAGACTCTACAGACTGAGTGGAACCCTCTCTTCTCAGTGATGTTTCCTGCAAGGNACCCTGACCTTCATTTCCTCCCTGGTAGCCTCAGGAGGGCCCAAGCTACGTTTCCACTTGACTATTTTGGTACCCATCTAACGTCCCTGAGGCAACATCTCTCAGCTCAGCAATTTCCTGACAAACTTGCATGCACTCGGGGATGTTCCCAGTTCCNGTTCCCCACCTTAGTTACTTTTCATGCACGCTATTGCAGAAAACAGCAGTTANGGAAAAGGACACGTGTGGGTGTCCTAGGAATGAATGCCCTTTTATCTTAAGACTCGGTTTTGTTGTGTAGTCCAGGATGGCCAAGCATTCAAACTCTTCTTGCCCCTGTCTCTGAGGGGCTCAGATTACAGGTGTGCACTAGCGTGCAGCCCACACATGACTTTTTAAACTTAATGGGATTAAACAAGGAGTATCTTAAACTTTATATCAAACATATGTTTGAATTTTGTGCCAGGGGTTTTTAAAGAAATTTAGAAAGGATTATAACTTTTTTTTCTCANTACAAGGCCTCTTCACGCTGACTTTGGTTTTTATTGTCTGCCATGCCTGAAACATGAACAGTGCTATTTTTTTAGTTAATTGAGTTCTATGGTGTGGATCTGATAAACCTCTCTCTCCTCTATTCAGGTAAATTAGATGAATGCGTGTTTATCAAGAATGCAAAAAGGAATTCATCTGGGGCTGAATTCCAAGTCAAAGACATTTCAAGCATNTTAAAAAATTACAAACCTGAAAGTTGAGCATATGGCTATAGGTTATTACATCAACTTCATTTCGGCCATACTTTTTCTACCACAGTTTTGATGAAATAGAGGCAGCACTCAGTTTGACTTCTTGGTGTTACTCTACCCTTTAGATGGTCCTGATTTCTGTTTTCTGGGGAGGGCCTTCCCTTNGTGTTGGCCAGGGTTCAGATCCATCTTTGTTTTCTCTGAACTCTTCACCCAACTTCAGGGCTTAACGCTTAGCCTTTGCTGCAAATTCAGATTCCAAATGTTGTTTATCCAGGTGTATTAGCTGGCTTTCATAGCTATATTTTTTTAATAACATGCTGCCAGCTGGACTGGAGAGGCATCTCCNCAGTTAAAGGCGCTTCATGCTGTTGCAGAGGACCTGAGTCTAATTTCCAGCACCCACGTAGGGCAGCTCACAACCACCTATAACTCCAGCCCCAAGGACCTGAATGTCCTCTTCTGACTTCTGAGGACACCTGTACTTAGGTAGAATACACACAGATGCACATAAATGAAAATAATAAAAATAGATCTTAAAAAATAAAATGCTGCCAACCAATGAAGTATATAAGTAACTATTGGTTTGAATGAAGAATGTCCCCCAAGATCTTCAGGCATTTGAACATTTGTCCCCCATGGTGGCTGTTTGGAGGCTTAAGCAGTGTAGCTTAGTTGGAGGAAGTATGTCACTGGGGGTGGGTTTTGAGGTCTCAAAGCCTCGAGCCATTCCCAGTTTGCCCTCCCTGCTTCCTTCTTCCAGGTCGTGATGTGAGCTCTCAGCTCGCTGCCATGTTTTCCCACCATGCTAGACTCTTCCTGGAACTGAACGCCAGAATAAACTCCTTCTCTAAGTCACCTTGGTCACAGTGTTTTGTCACAGCAAGAGAAGAATAACCAATGCATTTATTATTCCTCCAGAAAAAGAAGCCATTCCAAGACATTTGTCTCATCCGTTATGCCCAGAAACCCTGAGATGTGAGAGGAAACAGCTGCTGTCCTCACTCCCTACTTGGCAGTAATAACCTCTCAGAAGAAAAACAAATGAGGCTTTTAAGTAAGCTATTATGTAAAAAAGTCAACCACATTGTCGCAAAGATTCTGCTGTTGCCTATATGAAAAGGTTGCAGAGAAGTAACTATGTGAGATTACCCTTAGAAACTTGAAAAAGGGAACAAAATTAGTCAAATCCCCATGCCGCAGACAGAACATGAAGAAACTAAATGTTCAGAAATTTTGAGCTAGAAGTTTTCTCTTTGGGAATTCTGCACATCTTTATAAAACGGTGTTTTTGTGATGTAATGGTGTGTGATGTACAAGAGATGTGTATAAGAGACAGGCCGCAGACAGAACATGAAGAAACTAAATGTTCAGAAATTTTGAGCTAGAAGTTTTCTCTTTGGGAATTCTGCACATCTTTATAAAACGGTGTTTTTGTGATGTAATGGTGTGTGATGTACAAGTGTCCTCTCTGTTTCCAAAATCACTTTAGTGCCTCCTTNGACAAAACCATAATTATAAGTTAAAGCTGCGATACATCAATGAAAAAATACAAAGACAGAAGGAAGCCNACTCTACTCAGGCAGAACACTTGAGTACTGGCCTAAAGAGTCCAACACACTTGTCTCTCACAGGGAACTCGTAACAAATGAGTGGCAACCCAAATGAGNCCAGCATGTCGGCACCGGAGTAGAACTCATAATCACAAAGGTTTAAATGAGCTCACACCCTCCTGCCACAACCCTCAGTCTTCCTGTGCTCCGTTGTGAGGTTTTGCTTTTATGAGAGTCTTTACCCAGCTGCTACCCCTGAAGTCCCCAAGGAACTTTTAACGATCTCCCTGAAGTTTCACGGCCTCTTTATACAGACTTAGTCTTACCCCCCTGCCTCCTTTGCAATGCTATTCTGAGTCAGGCTGAATTTTGTCAATTCTAGCTGAGCCTAAGGCACATATCACAGCCTCTAGTTCCAACAAAGCTCCCATGGTCAGCAGAGGGCAAGCCCAGGGCTGGGAGGACAGATGAAGTGCTTGTGTCCTCCAGCACAGCATAATGAAGGCCTCATGCTCATGGAGTCCATGACCTTGAGGGTGATAGCCGACACACATACAACACTGCAAATTCGGTGTGAGTGTTTGCTAGAAGAATTCAGTTTTATGACATCATGCCTGGGGAACTGTGCTAGGCTCATCTGCAGCTTTTCTTCTGATTTACTAACCTTGGTTCTAATTTAAAAGAAGAAAAGAAAGGGACAATGCAGAGCTTTCCGAAACACATGTATGCCCAAGCCTGTGTGTGCATTTGGGGAGCAAAGCTGTAATAGTGGAGGGGTATGAGGGTGTGTGCAGAGCCTCCGAGGGGTTTGGATAGCATCTATGATCTTCTGAGCAACCATGCAAAGCAAACTTGCCAAAACCATTAAATGCAGNCNTTTTTTTGTTACTGTCCTGTATAATGGTCATCCTGTGAGGGCCATTTTCCAAACATAAATAGTTTCTGGCTATGATGCCTGTTTACAGGATAACAATGGCCTCACAAAATCTTTGTCTTTCTTGAACTTAAAGTATCGAGGTTTGTTTTCTTCTTGGGATAAAGTCTTTCACTTCCTAGAAGAGGCAAGGAGATTAGAGGACATTCAATACTCAGAACTCTGCTGGATAATCAAATTAAAC
>LZPO01108043.1:2170-13239 GCA_001675575.1 Neotoma lepida | reverse complement strand
ATTGCTTGCAGTTTGGAGGCATAGAAATATGGGCCGGTCACTCAGTCTCAATCTGCCCACACTTCAAGTCCTTTATGTTTGATATGTGGGTAAATGACAAATGACACTGAATTCATGAAGAATTGTGAAAATTGAGCAAGGTTGTGGTGGTACTCACCTTTAGTCCCAGTATTCAGGAGGCAGACGCAGGTAGATCTCTGAGTTTGAGGCCAGCTTGGTCTACAGAGCAAATTCCAGGACGGACAGGGCTACACAGAGAAATCCTGCCTTGAACAAAAAGCAAAACCAACCAAACAAAAAGAACTATGAAAATTGAAGTGAGTTATGTGGGAGAAGCTCTTGGGGCACTGCTTCCTCTCCTTAGTCCTTTACAAGCGTTAGCTGTGGGGATGGTGGGATGGTCTACAGACGGGAAAACAGATAATTAGAGAGATGGGAGACTGGCTTACAACAGAAGCAACACATTGAGCTACCCATCACATTCCCAGTTTTCACCATGAAGGTCCAAGGTCTCAGTTATTATCTTCAANGACAGGGCAGGATAGGATGGACTAGATGACCAGTGGCATCATAGTGACACATCTCTCAGTAAAGGGTCAGACCAGAAGCATTTGCTTGCTAAAGTTAAAATGGAGCGAGTTTGGTTATCAGTTTATTTCTAACAAGTTTATTGATTATTTAGTTGTAAAGAAACAAACTGTAGAATGATGTTCTAGGGGCCACTAAGAGAAGGTGACTTGCAGACAGGAAGCAAGTTATACACAATCACAAACTGTGAGGCAGGAGAATAGGGAGCTATAAAAATAATAATAATTATGCTGTATAGATGTCCAATGAGTGGCAGGGGTGAGGGAAGTGTATGCATTCAGTGTCGGGGAGACCATCTCTCTTTATTCTCCTCCAGATGAAATGCAGCCTTCTGTAAATCAGTGACTCACCACTATTAGGGGAGAAACAGCATTGCAGTGTGCCCTGCATAGGAAGCCATTATGCTTATCAAATCTTCCCCAGTGTGAGGAAATTACTTCTATTATCAACCAGAAAGAAACGAGTAGGTTTGTGAGCCCACGGTTTCCTGCTTTGTTCTGTGTGTCACTCTGTTTCTCCAGCTCTGTTGTCTATGTAAATGAAGCTGAAGGTGGTCCCTCACAGCCAAGCTCGGTCTTCATCTTATGACTCACTTTTGAGGCAATATTTATCAGTATGAGAAAAGATATCATGCCTTGCCACCTATATCAGGACTCAAAAGTATTCTCCTTTTACAGTCAAGTACACCTACAGCAACATTCTCTTGGGTGGAACTCAGCAGGTGTCCCCAGATGATGACAGCATTCTCTCGACTGCACAGTATTGTACATGTGGTCACTGGGAAGGTCTAGTGTGGCAAGAACAGCATCAAGACACTGTCTGTAGTGCCATTTCACTTTAGGCAGTTTGATGTTAAGTAGGTGCACATATCTAGCAGCTCCAGGACTGGATGTTGTGGTGGTTTGAAAGAAAATGGCCCCCACGGGGAATGGCACTATAAGAGGGTATGACTTTGTTGGAGGAGGTGTGGCCTTGTTGGAGGAAGTGTGTCACTGTGGGAGTGGGCTTTGAGGTTTCCTTTGCTCAAGCTACACCCTGTGTGGCATACAATTCATCCCCTATTGTCTTCAGATCAAGATATAAAACTCTCAGCTCCTTCTCCAGCACCATGCCTGCCTGCACACCACCATGTTTCCCACCATGATAGCAATGGACTAAACCTCTGAAACTGTAAGCTAGCTCAATTAAATGTCTTCCTTTATAAAAGTTGTTGTGTGTTGGGGACCAGCCCCAACCTTTCGAAGGGCTCTTGAATGGAGGAGTAAGGAATTGAGAAATAATAGGAAGAAATATAGAAGTAGACAAAGAAAAAGACAGAGACATAGGATAGCTTCAGGAGGGCCCTGGGTCAACATCCAGTCACCCCAAGTTTACTCATGATGGACTTTCGTACATCAGCAAGGGGAGGAGCAAAAAAAAGGGGAGGACCCCTTTCAAGGTCAAGGTATGAAGTACCAACAAGTGTAGGCCCTTCAAAACACCTGGTAACCACACCTTCAGCCAAATCATCCTATTATGCAGCCCTGCTGGGCAAAGCAAGCTCAGACTTTCTGACCTTGAGTAAGGCCTTACTAGGGGGCCTCTGTGGGCCTCCACAGCTGTGATCATGGTGTCTTTTCACAGCAATAGGAACCCTGACTAAAACAGATGTTATCACATAAACAACTCTGAATCTAGGTTGACATTTCTCCAANGATGTGCTTGATGACACTGTCCACTGTATGGGGCCAGCCCACTTGGAGACCAGGTGTTCTAAATCACCACTGATAGGGCCAAACCAGGGTTCCATGCATGATGTAGACACTTGAAAACACAAAACAGCTTAGCAAAATATAACAAGAAATATATTATGAACTGCATTTTTGGAGAGAAAAAGGAAAGAGGAGGAAATAAAGAAACTTTCCATGCATCAGAACTGGGAGGAAATTAATTCCGAGTCAGAGACAGGAAGTTACTGAGTCCAGCTCACAAGGAAAAAGGTAAATGATAGCAAAGGCATAAAGCAAAAACAGGAAGAAAATAAGGCTCAGTAGCAAGGCTGCCAAGCTTCAAGGCTGCAAAGTTATATAAGTGGGCTTGAGCAGTCTTGACAAAATGCCCCTGACTGCATGACTTCAACATCAGAAACTAGTTTCCTCACCAGGATGAGGTCCAAGACCAGGATGATTGTACATTTGGGCACTGATTGTCCCTTCCTGACTTGATGGCTGTTGTGTCACTGTGCTTCTAAGGCAAGCTCTGTGGTGGCTGTTTTTATGAGTATATAAATCCCAGCATGAGGGTCCTGCCTCTATAACCTCACACATCTCCGTCTAATTACCTCACAAAGTCCATCGCCAAACACTTGCATGTGATGTTCGGGCGCGGGGGGCAGGGAAGAAATGGGAGCATTAGGGTTTGAACAAAGGAATGGCTTCGGAGACAGGGTGATTCAGTCCACAGCAGAGGTTAGTCATGAAGTTCCAATAAAACATTTCGAGTTCTGTCAGAGAACAGACTGTGCCTTAAGCAGGACTTAAAGACAGCAAAGACCTCTAAGTATCAGGACTAAAGCAATCTGCTCTCCTCTGGCCAAATCCACACTGTCTTAGTACAGGGCACAGATGCTCAGTTATCTGTGGCTCTCTCAAAGGAGAGGTCAGCCAGGNCTGCATAGAGAGCGTGCTGTAAAATGGGGGAGGGATGAAGGAAGAAGATTTTCTAGGAAATAATAAAAAAGATTTTCTAAAGCTGAAAAAGAAGGAAGTCTTTCAGAACTCCACAAATTTAAACAAGAACCTGTCATTATCCACTACGCATCATTATAACATTTCAGAGCATGAAAATGAAGAGAATATCCCCAAAGCTCTTCAGTAATGAGAAATCTGGTGATACAGGATGCAAATAAGCCATAACTACTAGTCTATCAGCAAAAATGAAGGTTGAAATAAATACAGCTGAATGATGTTTTAGAGCTCTGGACCTGGCCTTCGTGTCTCCCCAGCGAAAGGCAGGATTATGTCTTTAAAAACAANGGAGAGGTGGCAACCCCAGGACACCCTCCAAGTCAAGGAATGTGTCCCACACCTGGCACCTGTGGTATGAAGGAGGAACAGGAATAATGGGGTGGGAAGTTTCGGTTGAAGGAGGATGGGAAGAGAGGATGGAGGAGGAGGAGGGAGCCACATGGAAACCGACTATTTTATAAACATCACACACACACACACACACACACACACGCACACTACACATATACATATGAAAGTATTTAAGTGGGGTTACCCTACACAGGCTTAATGCTCCTCCCAGAACCCATAGGTTGCCAAATAAAAAGCCCTGTGCCAGCTGTGGAATCTCTTCTCAAGTTGTCAATCAGGGCTATTCCAGAGACCTCTACCTCCCAAAAGCAACACAAGCTATCACNATCAGTCTTGGCCAGAACTCGATGGTAAGACCCTATTGCTAAAGTNCTACACACTTGGGTCAGAGGCCATGAAAACATTAAGTTTTTACTGACTAGGAAGCTTCCTCCCTGCTGGCTAGATTTTATAGTACAGGAAGGTGCTAGGCAGGCTGCTGGGAGAGACAATCGCCATCAGTCCTACCCAGTTGTGAACTCTGTGAACTGCAATAAGGACCCATGGGTGCAGTAACAGCATGGATGCTCTAAAACCTCTCAAAACAGCATCCTCCGCTGGGAGCTGAGTGTTCCAACACACACGGTTGTGGGTATAGTCACAGCCATACTTAGCTGAGTGTTCCAACACACAAGTTGTGGGTATAGTCACAGCCGTACCTAGCAGTGATTGTAAGCAAAACAAGATGCTAAAGTGTTTACAAAATAGTCTNCTAAGAAGGATACCCAGAGAGTCTGCGAGGAACAGGGACTCACGNAAGTATTGTAAGCCCTTCTGCAGGGTTTTAACTGGACACCAGTTTACACTGTTCTGCTGAGAAAACCCTGTGAAGAGGAATTAAACCACACATCGATGCTGGCCAGGCCTCTTTAAATTCTTGTCTAAGGATCACGTTCCACAGAGAAAGTCAAACACCCCATGNACGTGATGAGATGGGAGGTAGGTTTGAAGATATTTCAAAACAGGATAAAAAAATTCCACGGAGGACTACAGTATGACAGTGCACAGTGGGGACGTCTTGTGTGAACAGTAGGCATATGAAGCCGGCTGTTTGCTGACAGCATGAACCTCACTGTTATGTCATATTCAGTAATAAGGTTATTATTTACCTGCATGGCAGTAGAGAGGCTGAGCAGTTGTTTTGGAGAGTGTGATCTGCTTTATCATCCCTCAGATCTTGGAGAATTGATTAACCAGATAAATGAAGAATGGAAAAACCTTTAGAATTGATTAATCTGATAAACAAAAAGTGAAATAGAATAAAGAGACCTTTTCAAAGCATGACATTGTAAAGATACAGGGAGAAGAAACTTCAAAATACANCCACTAATTTTGCCTGGCCTTTTCAGCGATTTAAACAGCAATGTCATCTCTTTGAACTTTTCTTGATGTCTTGACTTGGGCCTTAGCCTGTGAAGCAAAGTTGCCTTAAAAAATAGAACACATTGCTACTTATTGAATATGACACTATCAAATTACAAGATAATTGTGTCATTATAATAAACTTTTTAATAATATAAAATGAACACTATTAATTTTTTAACTGCTTAGTCTAATGATGTTGTTTTAATAGAAACAATAATCTCAGAACTTAAAAAACATATTTGTGAGATATGATGTAATAAGCAATTATGGTTATTTCAGAATTGTTGAGAGATATTCTTTAAATGGCTCCCACAATGAATTAGTTATTCTTTTTAAAAAGGTTTTTTAATGTTTAATTACATGTATGTATGTTTGCTTGTGTATATGTATATGTGTGTATGCACACATGAGTGCAGGTGCCCTGGGAGGCCATAAGAGGGCATAGGATCCCTTGGAGTTGGAGTTACTGAAGTTACAGGCAGTGTGAACCACATGGCATGGGTACTGGGAGCCAAATTGGGTCCTCTGGAGAGTGGTACTCTCCTTAGTCACTGAGCGGTCTCTCCACCTGAATTAGTCATCCTTATGCACGTGGAATTCAATCACCACCAGCCCTCCTTTCAGTCATTACACCTGTGCGTGGGAATGTGGAAATAAAGACTTGTAAGAGCTTCAGATTTCTTTGCTGAGGGAATTTTGTGTGAGTTATGGATTATTTGGTTGAAAATGTGCTTTTATCTAGGGACAATGCCTGGATGATCCCTGAAGGGCTTAGCAATCATGGCCTATTTCTGAGAGTGTAACAGTGCCATACTGCATCTAGAACATGAAGGCTGTCCCATTGGTAAGGGCTTCCCAGAGGCATCACAGTTTCTATAAGCTGTTGCTAGATAGNCCAATGCACCTCTGGTGTATAATATCTGAACCACCTCCTGCTACTAAAACTCGAATCTTTTTTGCNCCCNCCCCCCCCATTTACTGTTAGGTAAGCAACTGTGTTCAACTGAGGTCATTTATTGCAGTGCACGGAATAAGCAGATAGAGAAAATAACTTTGTGGAGGCTGTGAAGTGACTGCAACCAAGATCAGGTGCACGTGCTGTGTCTACCAGACAGCTTCCGACCCGCAATTAAGACTAGAGGGTTCCATGTTCAAATAAGAACACACATGAAGATGTTCAATTAGTTCTTTTGTCTCTGTGGGGACCTCTGCCCCAGACAGATGCTTCCTGACCTGACAGCTGATGAAAGTCTCTTGTGGAAGAGTTCAGGGCTAACGGAGTTTAAGGACTCCCTGGTCTTAATTCCAAAGAGTTCTATCTTGTAATTCCCCTGACACATCTAATAATTTGCCAGACCTGCGAGCAACAGCTGCAGATACTCCGGACACAAACAGAAAAACTTAAGCAATTTTGCAACACTTGACATAGCCTACAATCCAGAGGAAAGAAAGGGGTCTTTATGTTTACAAATCCTTCAGAAAAATCAGTAAAATTTCTGCTGCCGCTTTCATTAATCAACTTGACATTAAGTGGGTCTTATTTATAAAATAATAACTTTTCATCATAGCCATCTTCATGCTTTCCAGTAAGTTTCTTTGTGTGATGTGACTGCAGATGTTACAATGCCCATCCCNAGGGGTATCCGAAAACATCTGCCTGGTCTCACAAGGCAGCTGGNTGAGGTTGTATAGGAAAATAGACACAATTTTATACTTATACACCGACAAATGTGAAGCCAAGCATCATCTGCATAGTTTCCAATGAGTGGGAATGTGTCCCAAGCCGGTTTCTAGTTCATAGTAAAAACAAAAGTAATAGATTAAAAGTTAATAATAAAAATAAAGATAATAAATTCCTTAACTCTCAATAGCCCACTGATCTGGAAGAAAGGGAAAAAGGAAGGAGGGAAGGGAGGGAGGAAGGGAGGGAGGAAGGGAGGGAAAGAGGGAGGGAGGGAGAGAGAGAGGGGAATCAAAGAAGGAAGAAAATGCTTATGCTTGAAGATACCATGGGCTGCTGAAACTGGAGTAAAGCAGATTCATACAAGAGGATGGGATCATCTGTTAGGTACCCAGGCTAACATCTCCAAAGCTAATGCAGGACGGGTCCTCCCATCCCACAAAGCTTAGCTGCTAGTGGCGCACATGGGTGGGAAGCTCGCTCGGGATCTTCCAGTTGTTTGTAGTCTGACAAATTCTGGCACTCTTCCATCTAATATTCAGTCTCTCCCCACAACCTGGAACAGTTGAGCATCTCAGAAGGCAGCTCCAGGAAGCATCGTGCCCTTGGACNTCTCTTTCCAGAGGTCATTTCTTCATTTCTTTAAACACTAGCTTTGGTTTTAACACAAGTAATTGAAGTGTACCATCAAAATAAAGCCTTATTGGCTGGATATGGTGGCACATGCCTTTAGTCCCAGCACTCAGGAGGTAGTAGAGGCAGGTGGATTTCTACAAGTTGGAGATCAGACTGATCTATACAGTAAGTTCCAGGATAGCCAGGGCTATGTAGAGAAACCCTGTCTCAAAAACAACATGTTTAAAGCTGTCATTGTACAAAGGAAGTGTGGAAGAGTTGACAATTCTGTGAATTGTCAAACGACCTACTGAAAACTTAAGATGGACACATGAAGCCCAAGGCTAAAGTAGTGTTTTCTTCTACAGATCAAGAATTGCCCACCAGCAGCAGTTCAGTTACCCTAGATGCTCTTAAATACCTACTCTGGCTCTCTGGAGTTGTCCTGGGAGGGGCCAGCTATTCTGTAAACNGACTCCAAGAAGTATGGATTTAATCTTCTGACTACCAGGATGCTTAGTGGGACCAGCAGTAAGACTTTACAAATTTGATAAAACAGTAATAAGAGAGGCATTTAACTTGGTATTTTCTTAGATGTCATGGAAACGTCAGGAATCTTTTCTCTCTGTGTCAACATAAATAAATTAATAAGCGTGAAGCCTCCACCTATAACTCCAGAAGCGTCCATCTGGGTTNACACTGGATTCCTTTACCCCTGTATTCTGCTGCTACTGCTTTGGCCTCACCGTTGAGTTCTCACCTGCACTGCTTGGATATCCACCTTAAAAATAGCCTGTATTATTCCTAGGCCGCCCTATTTCCCTGGTGCTGTAACCACTGAGATAGCCTTAGTCTCACATCTCTGTTGATTTCTGCGGTTGCCTGTCTTCCTACAAGATTGCTGCCTTGGTATCGTGAGCATCCACGCCAACTTTACAGAAAGAAACGTAATGTAAGGTAACAAATTAATCAAGGTTAAAAACGTTTTTTAATATAAATGCCAATCATCAATTTTCTACGAAAGCTACCCATCAATATCTTCCTCCACACGCTGACAATGACCCCTCAGCGTGGGACATCTCAGGCTGGGATATAGCTCTGTGCCTGGGACTATGCCCACTCTGTATGAGGCCCTGAGCTCAAAGTCTCCATGTCTGTCTTTACTGCTTCTGTTTCCCGATGTGACCAACCTACTTTTGAAAGCAGATGTTAGTTCATAGTTGAGATTCAAGCTGCCACTCAAANTGGGAAGAGAACTGGAAAGGAANNAGATGCCATTTCTGTGTGTCTTGCCCAGTGTCATCTTTTTTGAAATGTTACTTTTAAATCATCATGTTCCTGGGGCAGCTCATTACACTCCAATGACCAGTTAGCACCTTGCAGGAAAATAATTGTCTTTCTTCCATCTGTTCTAGTGGACAGCCCTTCAGGCACATACCCTTGAAGCATACATACCTACCCTTGTCTCTCATAACTGCTGCTAGAGGTTTGCCCCTTAACCATTCATCTCCAATGACATCAACTCACAGCAGCGATTTTTCTGGTGTTAGCTGGGCTCTGCAAAAGAAGAGGATGAAGGGTAGAATGTGACACTGGGGGTTAATGCCATCAGAATCTCACANCCCTTCTCCTGCTGTCTGTGCGCAGGTTGCCCCTGCCTTCTGGGTCCTTCCCTCTACTTGGCCTAGCAGAGTTTGTGGTTTCTGCAGAAGCAAGCCTCAGGCTTCATGAACCATGCTCAGAGGGCAGCCGCTGTCTGCCCTGCGAGCCAACATTTTCTCTCACTGTGAACACTTTAGTGTTGTTTTGTAGGTTATGGAGAAGAAGATTAGAGAAAGGAGGCCTGTGAAGTGTTCCATCTGCTGCCACAGTGAGCCCAGTACTGGCATATGTGAAAATGTTTCTCTATCTCCAGGGGCTCTGGTGGGAGGAGGCTGAGTCATTACCTCAGTTTCCCTTGGCATTGAGATGCCCCCCAACCCTTGTCTTTCATTCCTGAATTCCTGGGCTATTCTCTCCTTGTTTACCTGTGTGTTTGGTGACCTGTACACCTGTCTTGGCTTCTAGGCATGAATCCACCAGAAAATTAATCTTGCTGATTTTTAAAGTCTGTCTGTTCTTGTGCAAACAACAAATGTGCCGTTGTGGCCTATCATTCTGTAAATGTCAGAGCGTCTTCCTCCTAGAGCCAGCAAGAGAACCATTGCCTGCTGCTCAGGAAAGCACAGCACCGTGCTCTTTTTATTAACATAGGAGCCTAAGAAGTAAAGAAAGTGCACTGTGTCACTGTGATTGAGTAAGCTTGCTNAGTCATCAGAGAATGGCACTGGTAGGAGGTGTGTCCTGGTTGGGTANGTGTGTCCTTGTTGGGGTAGGTGTTGGAGGAAATGTGTCACTGGGGGGAGGGTTCAGGGGTTTCAGAAGCCCAACCCAGGACCAGTGGCTCTTGGCTCATCCTACTGCCTGCAGATCCAGATGTAGAACTCTCAGCTNCCTCTCCAACATCATGTCTACCATGTACCACCATGCTTCCTATCATGCTTCTCACCATGATGACAATGGACTAAACCTCTGAACTGTAAGCCAACCCCAGTTAAATGCTTTTCTTTATAAGAGCTGCTGTGCTCATGATGTCTCTTCACAGCAATAGAGCTCCGATTAAGACAGTCACCCTCACAGCCTACCTCAAATACTCGCAGCAGCCACTAATGTAGCCCTAGGTTTTCTAATGTGTTCACTCTGTCCTCCAAATTGCTNATATGTATTTTCAACTTTCCCTAACTCAAAGCAACCCCAAATTGCAGAAAGCCAAGATCCATCTGTTACATCTGTCCTTTGGCACATGGTTCCACATGGCCAGAGTTCAGTAGCAGCTTGTGGACAGTTAACCCTGAGAAACTTCGGACAGTACTTCNTGATACATTACAAACTATTGTCAGCGTTGGTGGCTGGTGGCTGGTGACTTAAAGGCACTTTCAATATTGATCAGAAGGAAGAAAAGAGAAATGGGCTATGTGCCCGATGGCTCTTCCCTAGTGAATGATAAGTCTCTTACTTGCTCTCAAAGGCCCCTCAGCTGTAGAAGATGGTTGCTATTTCCTAGAAGTCACTGAGGCAAAGATTTGAGAGTTCTGTTACCTGAGTTTATTCTGTCTGTATTGTCCTAATCACAGGTCTGTGTTGGGACACTGGAGAGAACTCCATNAGCAGCAGCGTGACTTGGAACTGCAAAGCAAACTCNTGACTCTTCCACCNTGACAATGCCTGGGCTTACTATTCCATCTTTCTCCTTCCAAGGCTCAGCCCAGTGCATAAAGACCAAAGCAAAAAGAAGGAAGCAGCTGGCTGTGTGCGCGTAATTAAGTCCTCTCCATCAGACAGGCAGTGTCAGGGTGATGATACACTTTCCAGAGAGAAAAGGAAANAGAGATCCTTCTTACAGCAATTTAGCTTCCCTGCAAAGCAGCTCTGATTAGAACAGGCCCACAGGAACCAAGTGCAACAGCACTTTAGGCTCAGCCTTCAGAAAGAAGGCATTTGNGTGTTCCAGTGACAGTGACATTCTGTTATCAGAGCAAGTGCAAGCAGCCCTCCCAATCAGCCTGAAGAGATAAGATGCACTTTGTGTCTGAGATATAATGAAGTCATTCTTGAAATACAATTTCAAATATAAAAGTCTGAATGCTTGCGTTTATGCAATTAGC
>LZPO01108042.1:191472-202115 GCA_001675575.1 Neotoma lepida | reverse complement strand
GTGACAGACAGCAGTTACTCCAGCGACTGAAAGCATAGAGATGTTTAATACAGATAATTCACAATTCACACAATTAATGGGGTTTGGGCTAAAGGATCCTTTCCCAGGATGACTGCTAACAAGGCCAGCAAACCAGATCTCCACACAGTCCTTCAGTCAGGCAAGTAAGGGACCAGCAGGCTACTCCTGGAATTGATAACAAGCTGCCCAACACAGTTCGAAACTTCACCAAGGCTCTTAAGCTCAACAAAGCTAAACACTTTGGAATAAACCCAGTCCCTCTGTGACTTTGCTTGCCAACATAATGCCTAAGAGGGAAAACGGTGACTTTCATGTCATTTCAGACTTAAAATCTCAGGAAACCAGAGAAACTGAATCCACTCACAGAACACTGGCTTNGAAGAAGTCTAGAAATATGACTTCACTTTCCAGTCTCTGTATGGGACAGGAAGAAAGTTCTTCAAGGACTGAGATAGTGGCAGAGTGACTCCATATCCATAGGGTGCTCCCTACATCCAACACCAGCCCATGACCTCTGCACCTGGACAATTCCCTAAGTATCCAATGGTAACCATACACACCATCTTCCCTGGTGGGCATCAGGCCTAGTGCTAGGGATAACATGAAAGGCACCATCCCTACCCTCTGTGTGCACTGTGACAGCAAGGTGCAAGGCTCTTCCTTCTCTGTCACTTGAGAAGGAGAAGGCCTGACCAGAAGAAGCTCCAACACACTTCTGAATCTTTAATGCTATCATTTCTTTATCTCAGATACTTTCCGATTCTGTCATAACAAAAATCTTAGAACACATTCATGAGGGAAAGCAGTTGAAGGTCAATTGAAGTTAAAAAAGGATGGTCTTGATCATTTTTAACTTCCAAGTGTATCTTTTACAAATTAAGTGAATGACTGGAGAGCCTTAGATTNCCTGTGAAATTTAATTAGGTCTGTATGTCTCATGTCAATCATAGCCACATAATCCTTATAAAGATATGGGTGCTGTGTGTGTGAAAACTCTTCATTCATATATGTCTTAGGTATTACCTCTTTCCTATCTAGTTTATACAACTGGTGTAGACTACACTGTGTCAACCTTTAGGAGAAGTACCTTTTACTCAGCTCCAGCCCTGTTTATTTGGAATCTATGCACCTTGATTTTCCTTTTGTCAGATTAACTGAAATCATTGCCTTATACCAGAGGGCACTGAAGAGTTGACAATTTGGGGTCCCAGACTTTGCTTTGCCACCAGCTGGCATGGAGAGAATAGGCCTATCCCAGGTGTGTTCTTGCAGACCTGCAGGTTCTCACTGGGTGTGGTAGTTTGAATGTAATTNGCCCCTATAAGCTCATGGGGAGTGGCACTATTAGGAGGTGTGGCCTTGTTGGAGTAGGTGTGGCCTTATTGGAGGAAGTGTGTCACTGTTGGGGTGGACTTTGAAGTCTCATATATGATCAAGTCATGCCCAGAGACTCAGACCACTTCCTGTTGCCTGTAAGATGTAGGACTCTCAGCTACTTCTCCAGCACCATGTCTGCCTGCATGCCGCCATGTCCCACCATGATGATAATGGACTGAACCTCTGAACTGTAAGCAAGTCACCCCAATTAAATGTTTTCATTTATAAGAGTTGCCATGGTCATGGTGTCTCTTTGCAATAGAAACACTAAGACACCAAGTCACTGTCACAGGTGGGTCACTGTCACAGGCGGGGACTGCTTGACTCCTATGTCTGGTGGATCTCTTCAGACATGCTGTGTGAGATTTTTGTGCTCAGGATATGTGTAGCTGAGGAGTCTGGTGGATGACTGAGTGACATCCAGACCATTGTTACCATCCCAACTCTTCTCTTCAGGGGATGTTTAACTCCTTGACTTAAATAAGTCTTGCCATTTCTACTTACTCCAGTCAGATGACTGTNTCTATTCTGACATCCCATCAGGCTCTAGACTGATACATTATTGAAAGCTGAATAATACTCTTCCCTTTAAATAACAGTCATAGTCCCTTCAGGCTTTTGTATAAAGTTGACAAGAAATGGTAAGGGTGTCTGTGTAGCTCTGGGCAAATAGTGATAGCTATTCTTCTCTAGGACCAGGCGTTGACATGAACAAAAATGTGGAGAAGAGGTTGGAGATGTATTTCAGGCCCTGTCAACTATGGTCAGCTTCCTGCTGACCCCTGTTGCTGAGGAGATACCACCCCCCTCTCTGTGTGTGTGTGCGTGCGTGTGTGTGTGTGTGTGTGTGTGTGTGTGTGTGTGTGTGTATTTCTTGTGAACAGTACCCAGATGCAAAGCCAACATTCCTTTTGACCTTGTAAGTGGCACATATCTTCTTGGATGAGGCAGTGACTTCCCACAGCTTGTCTTCAGCCTTTCTGAGAAGCTCCCCACAGCTAATCTTAGAGAGAACAGCACCCTCTTGGGGACAGGCTGAAGGAAAAGTGTGGAGGAGGAAATGCATTGTCAATTTTGATTGATTGGTTGTCTGAGACTAGGACTCATGTACACTAGACTGGCCTTGCACTCCCTTGACCTCTTGAAGATAATCCAGGTTGTTGGAAGGTGATGAAGTTGTTCCCTCCAGGGATGAACAGCATTTCTAGCTCTGTAAGAGTTTAGAATTAGNGGTGGGACTGAGGAAGTCCTAAATGGTCCTANTTTTATGTAAAGCCCAGGATGACCTTGAACTTCTGATCTTCCTGTCTTAACCTCCCCCAAACTGATATGTTCCATCATGCCCTTGTCTGTGCAGTGCTGGAGTGAACCTCGGGGCTTTATGAATGTTAGGCAAGCATTCTATCAAATTTTATTTTTTTGTTGATATTTTTGCAGTGTTGGGGACCAAACAGAAGACTTTATACATGCTGGGTAAGCATTCTATGACCAACCCACAACCAAGGCCCAGAGCATGGTGTAGTTAAAACCTGAAGTGACTCCTTTAGTAAGCTTGAATCATAACTCTTAGCTTAAAGGTGTAGTAAAGCAAGAATAACTAATTTTGGGTTTCTTTCGTCAGTGACTGATGATATCAGGTTGAACAGACTAAACTCCCTTCAACAGTCATTCCCATTTATGTTGTAGTTAATTAAAACCCCTCATCAATGTTAAGCTATAGTTATGAATTTAATACATTCCATTTTCCTTTGAAGTACTGTAAATGCCTGTCCTAAGGAGCAAAATCATTCCAAGCTCTTAAGCAGCAGCAATAAATCCAATAAGCTGAATCTATAAATAATACTGACTCTCAGTTCACTTAAACATTCCAATTACAAATTCAATCAAATATTAATTTAAAATCATATCTAAAATCAATTACTTGATTACACCTTTTAAGTGGAATTGCAAGGTGGGCTGTCTTTGTTCTCTCTCTGTGTGTGTCTGTGTGTCTGTGTGGTGTGTATACATGGGTATGGATGTCAGAGGTCAATATTGGGTGCCTCCCTCAGTCTCTCCACCTTATATTTTGAGTCAGGGTCTCTCCCTGAACCCAGAGCTCACTGACTCAGCTAGTTGTCTGGCCAATGAGTCCTTACACATGTCTTTGTATTGCCACCATCATCATATCCTCCAGTCTATGCCTTCCCAGNACTGGGATGACAGGTGCTTTTACACAGATGCTAAGGATGTGACTCAGGTCCCCATACCTATGTGNCAAGCACNCTATTGGCTGAGCCGTCTTGCTGGCCCTGTCTTTGTTCTAATATGTCCAATTCTTTCATTACAAACACTTAAAATCCAAACACACTCAGATTGTCTCAGTAATTGCAAATGTCTTCTTTTTTCAAATTTACTTATCATTTATATTATGTGCATTGGTATTTTGCCATGGGTNTCAGATTCCCTGGAGCTGGAGTTACAGACAGTTTGAGCTGCCATGTGGGTGCTGGGAATTGAACCCAGGTCCTCTGGAAGAACAGTCAGTGCTCCTAACCACTCATCTCTCTAGCCCCACAACTGTCTTCTTGAACTTGACATAAAAGTGTGGACATTTAGAACATCTTCAACCCCACCTCTAATTCTAGACTCTTACAGAGCTGGAAATACTGTCTATCCCTGGAGGGAAGAACTTCACCACCCTCCAACTGAGTTGTCTTCTCCAAGAAGTCAAAATATTGGCCAGACAGCTGATTTTTAATAAGACTCTAAATCTGAGCCTGCATTTGTCCCAGGTCACCCTAACACAGCCATTGGAAAACATCATGGAGGTTCCTCAGAAAAATTAAAAACAGAATTACCATATGATCCAGAAAGCCTGCTGCTAAGAACGTATGAAAAAGAAATGAACAGATGTGGAAAAACATCTGCACTCCCATGTTCATTGTGGCCCTATATGGAATAGCTAACACACAAAATGAGCCTAAGTTTCCATCAAAAGATAAATGCCTTGTAGGTGGTAAATATGCACAACAGGTTACTTTTGGGCCTTGAAAAAGACAGAAATTTGGTTCTTCACAGCTCTCGGATAACTTTGGGTGAAATTTTATAAAACAAGTCAGACACAGAAAGACAAATACTGCCAGGCCTTGTGGCACATGGCTTAATTCTATACATAGTGAGTTCCAGGCCCAGCCAAGGTTACATAAAGACCCGGCCTCAAAGAAACAAAAAGACAAATGTCAAATGACCTCAAATATGGAAGCTGAAAAGTTGAAGTCAGAGAGTAAAATGGTTTCCGGTGACTCGGAGCAGGGGCAGAGAAGATTGGGGGAGATTGCTGGTCAAAGGAGAGAAAATCGTATTTGTGCAAGAAGAACAAGCAAAAGAGAGCTAGTACNTGTGGTGACCGGTAAGACCAACGTGCTGCGTCCCGGAAATGTGGTGACCTGTAAGACCCACACGCTACTTCCCGGAAATGTGGTGACCGGTAAGACCCACGTGATGTGGTGACTGGTAAGACCAACGTGCTGCGTCCCTGAAATGTGGTGACTGGTAAGACCAACGTGCTGCATCCCTGAAATGTGGTGACTGCTAAAACCAACCTGCTGCTGTGTCCCTGAAATGTGGTGACCAGTCAGACCAACGTGCTGCTGCGTCCAGGAAATGTGGTGACCGGTCAGAACAACGTGCTGCTGCGTCCAGGAAACGTGGTGACCGGTCAGACCAATGTGCTGCGTCCTGGAAATGTCGTGACTGGTCAGACCAATGTGCTGCTGCGTCCGGGAAATATGGTGACTGGTCAGACTAACCTGCTGCTAACCTGCTGCCGCGTCCTTGAAATGTCGTGACCAGTCAGACCAAAGTGCTGGTTCCCTGAAATGCAGTGACTGGTAAGACCAAAACTGCATCCCTGAAAACTCTTTGGAGAGTAAATTTTAATGGTTCTCACCACAACAAGATATGACTATGAATGGTGTGTATATTAAATAGCTCGATTCAGCCATGTCACAGTGTACCACACATTAATACTTCAAAACATCNTATTGCTCACCACACATATACAGAATTTTTGTTCATCAGTTAAAACAAGGTGATGCTGAGGAAGGATGTCAGCTCCAGGGAAGACCAGCATGGGAGGAAAGCAAGAGCCACACACCTTTGAGCTGTCAGACGGCCAGCGATATCAGCTCCCCGCTCCCNGTTCCCGAGACCTCAGGTGATCTTGTTGTTTCTTCTTCAAGAAACCTGAAGTTACCTCCAGAATACCATCCACCTTGTCTACTTCTAACTCTGTTGTTTCCAGGCCATTTTATCGAATGATTGTACCTTCACCTGGGTGGCTTCATGACTTGTGAGGAGGGATGAATGATGCCTTAGACAACAGTGTCCACTTATGTCAAAGGGGGACAGTGATATCTATGTGGCAGGTGCTGGAGCTCATGCAGGTGATCACGGCACACTATGACTGGCCCCAGACCCATGCTCAATAAATGGTAGCTGCTACCATCTTCAATGTATGCATGCTTGTGTCTTCATCAGCTCAGGCTGTCATAATGAAATATCATACACTGAATTTATTTCTCATGAGTAGGGGATAGAGGCCTGAANTCAGGATACCAACATGGTTTGGTTCTTGTGAGAGCTCATTTCCTGGGTTGCAAATGAACAAATTCTTGTGTATGTCTNCTCATGGTAAAGGGGATGAGAGTTCTCTGGTGGTTCCCACAATGGCACTAATCCCTTTCTGAGGGTCCCACTCTCAGGATCTCAGCTAAACTGATGACCTTCCAAAGCATTTGCTTCCGTACCATCACATTGGAGGTAAGGACTTTGATACCTAAATTTGGAGAGCCACAGATTTAAGTATAACAGTATGCTTCTCTGGGATTCTCCTGGGCCTTTTCAGCATCTCTTGAAAATTCTGTATTATTACAACCTATATAGCTGAACCTGGAGGAAACACAGGGGGACAATGGCAACACTATATTTGAAATGTCACCCTGAGGGAGGAAAATGCCCTTGTATCCTGTCTGTCTGTTACCTTCTCTGCCTTTCTTTCCCCTATAAGCCCTCATGAGGTGCCTCTGAGCTCCTTCCTGTTAGGATTTGGCCAGTGGAAGAGCAGCAGAGGATGTCAGAGGACTTGAGGGAGATGACTTGCTCCTTTTATGCTCTTGCTCCTGCTCTGGGAGTGATGCCATCCTTCATGGCTCCAGCTCCAGCAGGAGACACAACGTGGTGTCACTCTTCAGTCTCACCTCTAGCTGGTTTCCTTCAGGTCACAATCTCTTCAGGTCACATCCCCCCTACAGATGAGTGTTTCTGGATGCCTTCACCCTTCTCCTGGGTTCCATGAACCCTATCAAGTCACTGAAAAGAGTTCCTTCGTGAGAGAGACTTCACTAATCTAGCTGAGGGGTTTTGTACTTTTCTGCTGGGCCCCTGGGTGATAGATGTAATTACAATAAATTTCACTAATTCCCCCCATGCAACCTACTTCCCTGTCAGTCCTGCTCTTAGTTTAATAAAATACTTTTATTCATTTAAAAAAAAGGAATCCTGGAGAAATTCCAGCTGGCACATGTGGTTTCTGAAAGGTCATACTGATGACTGCCTTAAGGGAAACAGTCATTTTCAGTATTGTGTGGAAGCGAGATTGAGGCATCCAGTAACTGAGATGCAATCCCTATTCCTGGCTCGATGCATTAGGAAAAATGGTAAGTTGGAAAACAGTAAGTCAGCACAGTGGTTGGCAGAAATCAGCTGTGGAAAAAATGCATCTGTCTATTCTGCTCTTAAGACAAAGCATTCATTACCTGTCCAATACTTACACCTCTGCCAATATTAAGGGGCTACAGTGAGGTATATAGTCTCATGGCCTCTAGCCCAAATCTTGGAAGTAAAAGAAATCAAATTATTATTGGAGAGTTCAATTTTAAATTACTTGCTCTAGATCATGACAGAGAAATGCAGAGTCNCTTGAAAGCAGGCATCCTTAGAACAGTAGGGCTGGGCCTCTGGTAGACAGAGCATGCAACACTATTCACCATCCAGGCCAGAACATGCTGGGCAGAAGCTGATGGGGAAGCAGACTCTGTGTGTAAAGTATTAATTACACCGGGGAGGAACCTGCAGGAGCATCTTGGGATATTCTCATATCCTTATTGTGGGCCATACACCTCTCTTTATCTCAACCAGGCCCATTAAAACCATCAATTCCCCTAACTCCGTGTTCACCAAGAACTATTTTTAGAGTGATTTTCCTAATTTAAAAGTGATACATGTTTTGTTGTCGTTAATGAAGGAGAGTCTGTGTGTGGAACTAATTGGCCTGGATCTTGCTAGGTAGACAACAGTGGCCTCAAAATCACACTCCTGCCTCACCTTTGCAAGATCTGTTAGTATAGTGGTGTGCTATGATCCTCAGCTTTAAAAAAATTACATGTTTTAAAGCTTTTGTTATCACATTCATTTGTGTGTGTGTGTGTGTGTGTGTGTGTGTGTGCGCGCGTGTGTGTGCGCGCGCTACAGTGCCCATGTGGCAGTCAGCGGACAACTTGTGGGAGTTCTCTCCGTCTACCATGTCAAACTGAAGGACTGAACTTAGATTTGAGCACCTTTGCCCAGTGAGCCATGAGCAACACGTGTTTATATATAGGTAATAAACAGGAAATACGGACCAGACCCAGGAATAATGTGAACAATACTAACATATTTTCTTCCATGCTATTTGACACACATAAATATGTAAACTCACTTAATAATNAACAAAATTACTTCATGCTTACTGATGTCTGTCAATCTGCTGTTCACTTAATAATGAATAATGAACATTGTTGNGTGTCAATGTACCCTGGCCGCAGACTAACAGCTGCATGTTTGGGGCACCTGGGGCTGTCCTGTAATCCATTTGACCAAAGTTCTCTTTCCCATATCCCCCACTATTTTGTAATTATCCACAGCACTTCTTCAGATATCCTCATAGCAAATTTTTGTGCTCCATCAGCTATTCCTCCACACAGATTTCCGAAAAGCACACACTCTTGCTGCACTCCATTGCACATTGGTGTTGCCAGATCTGTCCATCACATGGTCCATCCTGGGTGCTGTGCCTAGAGTAGAGCAGGGTGCATAGGACCAAATAAAGACCTGAAGATCTGACTCTGGATATGGAATTCCCAAAGGACTAGGNGGTGTGGTGTGGAGCAGTGGCATCCAAACTAACCACAAATAATATGAGAAATGAGAGCCAACATTGAATAGCCTCATGAGGACCTTGACTTCCAGAGGACATTTGATGGGGGAAGCAGGTGGCATGGTTGGTATGTTAGCTGCCTGCTTCCCTGGGCCTACTCTGAGTGTGGGTATGCAAGGATCCAGTCACATGAAATAATTTACAGGAGGGTTTGTCTCCCCATTCTAGCAAAGATTCCAGGAGAAGACTATAGCAAGTCTGGAAATCAAATGTCTTAGTTTAGGGCTTTATTGCTGTGAAGAGACACCATGGCCATGGCAACTCTTATAAAGGAAAACATTTAATTGGGGCTGGCTTAGAGTTTCAGAGGTTTGGTCCATGGCAGGAAGGATGGTAGCATGCAGGCAGACATGGTGCTGGAGAAGGAGCTGAGCNTTCTACATCTTGACCCACAGGCAGCAAAAGGAGACTGTGATCATAGTGGGAATAGCTTGAGCATATGAGACCTCAAAGCCCACCCCCACAGTGACACACGTCCTCCAACAAGGCCACACCTAGTCATAGCACCATTCCCTATGGGCCAAGCACTCAAACACATGAGTCTGGGGGGGGCATGCCTATGCAAACCACCCCAGCAGAGAAAGCAGATCTGAGCAGGAGCCCACATAGGACACACAGAAGCACTCAGAGAGAGGTGAGCAGATAGACCTGNAGGACAGAAGGCACAGCCAAGACAGATCTAAGGGATCCCCAAAGCACATAGTTGTCATTGGGTGGAGTTGCTGGAGTACGGGTGACTGACTGCCTTTGAGTCTGGTGGTGACTTTGATCAATTTGCTTTGTCCAGGGCAAGTGGGTCACGTGTGATGAGACCCTAGGACCTCTGTAACTGAGGCTGCCTCTGGTTGTTTTCCTCAGAAGCTGAGGGTGTGGTTGGATTTCCCCTAGTGCATTGCTCCCATCACAGAGCAGAACACCTGGTGAATTCAGGCGAGGTACAAGGTAGAAGCATGTACCTCCCAAAAGCGTGATGGGCCTGTGGCTACAATTGCGATGAGAGGAATTGAAGCACAATCTTTCCTGGATTTGAGATGATCAGCTGCAGGATCCAAGGTCATTCTCATTACCATAGTCATGCAACTCTGGAAGAAGCAGCCAAATAAGGATAAACATAACAGCAGGGCTTGAAATAGGGCGTCTAATTCTACTGTGCGCCAGCCTATTTTGGCTCCTCAATGCCACTATTTAGAACATGCTTTGGGGACTGCATTTTTGTTCCTAATTGATAGGAATGAAGTAGATTATTTTGCCTGACCATCCCCCTAGAAAACTTCATCTTCTCTTAGAATCTGAATAACTCTAAACTAAAAATCCAATGACTTGATATGGTAAAGAAAGACAGTATTTTTAAGTTAAAAGGACAGTTTCTAGCCCCTTCATGAAATCTGGCCTTTGCTATTCCGACCACCTTTCTGGCCCAGAAAGATTGCAGAATGGTGACATCTCTGAATATTAGATGTGGCAGGAGCTACAAGAGGGAGGGAAGTGGGCTCTCTCTTTCTCTCTCTCTTTGGTAAAAGGGAAATCTGTCTTGGAGCTTGGGGACTTCGAGGAATCCTATCCACCAACTAGTTTTATATTTTCTGGGACTACACACAAGGATACATGAGGCCATGAGATGCCCTTGAACAAAGGTTTCTGTGGTCTAATGACATGATTATGGCTTCTTACACCCTCCTCCTGAAGGTTCTGAGAAGCTCTGGGTAAGAAATCTGTTAGATTTTGTATGTCAGACTTACTTGATTATGAAATATTGTGAGGTGTAAAGGGAAGTGTGTGTGTGTATGTGTGTGTGTGTGTGTGTGTGTGTGTGTGTGTGTTTCTAGGTAACACACGGCAACTTCAGGAATTGGCATGACGCCAAAGGATACTTGGAGAGAGCTGTCAGCTATGTGATTTCCCCCAAATTACAGAGGAAGAAAATAGAGCACATACTGAGAGACATTGAGACAGGTGGGTCCCTGTCACTGACAGGGCTGGGGACTTGACCTTGGATTCCCAATAATCA
>LZPO01108042.1:137731-148713 GCA_001675575.1 Neotoma lepida | reverse complement strand
TGCTTACTGACATAAGGGTAAAGGCTAGGCTTGACAGGCAAGCTGAGCAAATGGTGTATTTATAATGCCTGTTAGCTGCTCATCTGAAAAGCTACGANAGAGACCCTTCATGCTGCCCTTGACTGAGATCGTCTGTCTAGGTTTGCAGTCCATCAGGAGACCCTGCACAAGCCACCTCTAAGAGATGTGTGAACTTCAGGGCTTTCAGTCTCCAGCTTAAAGAACAAGTTGACAAAATAGCTTGTAAAGGAAAGCTTGAGCTCTCACCAGTGGTTACAGAACTGTGTCCAATGCTGTAGCTTGCCCCTATGCTCTGCCGATGATGATGGGGACAGATTTATGTTATTGTTACAAGAACCTTCNATTTCTACTCTGAGCAGCATCAATANGCTGTACCAACCCCCTCTGGAAAACATAGGAGGGTCACCACATTCCTTGGCCTTGGTGGCCAGAGCCCTTCAGAGATCCTTAGGAAGCTGAGACAGGGCGACAGAGCTGAGACAGTCTAGGTTCACAGATTCCACAGTGGCTAAAAGAACTCCCACCAGAAGAGAAGACGGCTTAGAGAAACCCTTGCTCTCAGCTTCCTGTGGGCAGTACTGCTTCCTTTCTAGACTTTTTATTACACATGACTGTGGTGAGATACCTGGGAAAACCATATTGTCGAATCTCCCAACTCCTGGTTTTATGCAGCATAGCCTTGGAAAGATTTGNCTGGATGAGTCACACTGTGCCCCATCTAGGTTTGTCCAGAATGGGAGGCACAAAAAACACATCAACTCACTGGCATGTGGCTCCACCCAACACATCACTGACACGCCACTTTTCCCTGTGTTTTCCACATGTCTCCCACACACTAGGCCATTCCCCTAGGAGTCATCAGAATTTAATGTATGAATTTGGGATTGTAATAGCGCTTGCTGGTGGTGGCAGTGGTTTGGTTTGCTTTTTCAAGATCGAGTTTCTCTGTGTAGCCCTGGCTGTCCTGGAACCCATTCCGTAGACCAAGCTAGCCTTGATCTCAGATCTACGTGCCTCTGCCTCCCAAATGCTAGGATTAAAGATGTGCGCCACCACTGCTTGGCTGTAATGGCTAATCTTGATTGCCAAGCGGATTGGACTGAGTAACCAGTAGGTGACGATGAAGCATGTCTCTGTGTATAGATGTCAGGGTACCTGCAGAGATGACCTAGATCAGAAGGACTCGAGCATGATCTAATGGACCACAGTGCATAGATGTGGTGAAAGACAGGCGGTGGGACCTGGGGGTAGGGAGTAGAGCAAAGTGGGTGGGTCCTTGTGGGTATAGTAGCCCTGGCACTTGCTATCTTCCTGCTTCCTGGTTGTCACAGTGTGGGCTCTCATCTCATCACTCTGTCATCCCAACATACACCACCACGATGGACCGAACCCTCTAAACCAAGGACCAAACAAATCCTTCCTCTCATAAGATGCTTCTGTCTGGTTTTGGCTACAGCAACTCTAAAACTGACTGACACAGAAAGTAACAGTATGTAGATTCTGTGCAGGAGCAGGATAGCCAAACGTCTCGGTATCTGAATATTGCCTCCGGAGTGGGAAGTAAGCGCTGGGTGGAAAAGCCCAGGCTCAAGGAGACCTCAGAGAAACAGTACACTCCCAGGGGGCAGGAGCATCGTCCTCCGGTTTGTTTCTTCAGGGTCAGGCCTAGGTCTGCTCTAAGAACCTGACAAATACAGGAAAGAAAGGAGGTGGGGAGAGGAGAAGGAAGAAGAGAGGGCAAAGAGAGGGAAGATTGGGGGAGGGGGGTCNTCACTGGGAAGAGCATCTTCATGTCTGTACTTAGGGCACAGCCAGGNCCAGGTAAGCATGAAATTTGCTTTCTCACCCATATGGGCCACAGCTCAGCCCAGAAAATCTCAAGAAAACAAATTGTATCAAAATGCTGAAGCCCTGAGCCCTGGGTCCTGGGTCCTGGGTCCTGGGTCCCGGGGGTGAGGTTTCTAACTCCAGCTTCAAACTGTAAGCTGCCAAGGCATCCACCAGCTTAGAAGAGGGAAGAGGAAGGGAACAAGTTAGGTGAAGATCTGACCAGTGCTCTTCTAAGTGACCTGGAGTCCNAGCCAGGTGAGAGGCAGCTTTGCCCAGAGCCTCGTCCCCTAGCAAAGGGACCTCTCCTTTCATCTCTGAAGCCTTGCCCTGCCCATTTGTAGTATTGGCAGAACACCGATCTCCAGGGTGGAGGGGTCTGTTTTGTATCCAGATAGACTTAGCTGAAGCTTCACCTTGGGAGTACTGAGGATCAAGAAGGAGCGCCTGGCAATGCCCTGGTCACAGAGCTGTTCCTGAAATAAATTACACAAACCAACCAGCCACTCACTTCTCTTGAACCCACAGTGCCCTAGAAAGACCATGGATTCCATCCAGACTCTCCATTTTGCACCCCCCGTGTAATCCTCCGCCTCACGTCTTACCTTTTCTCAAGCCTCTAAATCATTCTGAGCTGAGTGCCATCACACANTCATTACGTGGCATGACAAACTCCCAGGTCAGCTGTTTTCCGGAGCTGTGTCTGCCAGGAGGCGGTGGGAATTATCAGGAAGGTTCAACTGCTGGGTTAATGTCCCTTCAGTTTCCGCGTGTGAAGCCCGCTCCGTGCTCGGGCAGTAAGCACTCAAATTAAAACTAGCTTGCCTGCTCACTCTCAAACACAGGACAGGACAAGTGTCTTCTAGGCCCTCGGCCGCCATTGTGACCTGTGCAATGACTTTATTCCTGTTGGCTCCAAACTTCTAAATCATCCTCTCCGAGTTAAATGTCAACAGCTCAGCAGCTGTACCACTCAAGGCCTGCGGCTGGGAGCCCAGCAGCTATGGTAATATCCTGCCCCCAGGTCTGCCCAGGGAGATCCAGGGAGGCCCAAGGAGGCCCAGGGAGATCCAGGGAGGCCCAGGGAAGCCCAGGTCTGCCCAGGGAGACCCAGAGAGGCCCAGGGAGATCCAGGGAGACCCAAGGAGGCCCAGGGAGACCCAGGGAGGCCCAGGGAGACCCAGGGAGGCCCAAGGAGATCCAGGGAGGCCCAGGGAGACCCAGGGAGGCCCAGGGAGGCCCAGGAAGACCCAGCGAGACCCAAGGAGACCCATCAATACACCAAGTACACTCTCTGTGGTTAAGACTCCTTCATCACAAATGGAGGTAAGTCTTCATACTCATGCAGCCCCTGCGGAACCAGGCAGTCCACCCTGAAGGGGTGTCCAAGGGCCATGAGGTGAGGAGGCACACGGGAATCCCCTCATCACCAGCACCACCCCTCCCTGGCCACAGCCTCCTAATCTCAGCCTCTTCCACCTGAAGGCACAGCCAAACTGATCAGAAACTGATAGAATTAATATATAGAATAAGCTGACCGGGAACTGATAGAATTTAATATATAGTAAAAGAGAACTTAATTAGATTGGCTTACATGACACTGCCAGAGCAGTCCAGTGATAGCTGTCTCCGTGGTGTAAGCTGAAAACTCAGTAGTTGTTCAGTCTACGAGGCTGGGTACCTCAGGAGTCCTACTGGAACGCAGAAGGCCTGAGNGGTCTCAGAGAACCGCTGGGCTTCAGTTCACACTGGAAACCCAAAAAGCAGGTTCTAATAGCAGTGACTGAATCGACAGCTTCAGCAACAGTGACAGCAGCAGCCACGGCAGCAACAGCAGGGGAGATGAATTTGCTAGCTCTCCTTCCCCCAGGTCCTTTCATTTGGGCTGCTGCCAGAAGGTACCACCCATATTCAGGGTGGGTCTTCCCTAGGCCGTCAAGGTGATCTACCACAGGCTAACCTGGTCTAGACAACCCAGCTCTGAAGTTCTCAGGTGATTCTGGGTTGTGTCAAGCTGACAATTGGAATTACCCATTAAAAGCCCACGGTCTTCATCTCTGAAATAGGTATGAGAAATCCTGCATCACCGTGGTAGTGGGACAGTGTGTAAAGTACTTATTAATGCAACACACACTTCATGTCTCTCCCAACCCCTGCCGCACTACTGGCACACTGAAGTAGATATGGGTTAGTGAGCACCAATACCCAGCAGCCCCCGTCCTGTACGTACGGCTATCACCCCACTACTTTGGCTCCCCCCAAGATCGTTACAGCCTCCCAGTGCTCCACTGTCCCTTTCCTCACCCTCCATGAGCCACATCTTTAGAGCCATACCTGGTTAGCTGGACATCATTGGTGACATTCTTACTTCTGCTATATATATTTGAGCTGTGAGAGACCATGGAGTGGCTAAGGAAACACCAGGGAAGGCTGGGATTCNTACATGTTGGGGTGAATAGAGCCCAGAAGTTCACTCCAGTGAGGGAAAGAGCAATGTAGACACTGCCATTGTCCTGGCTGGATCTGTGGTTTTGAGGAAATGAATTCATGCAGAATTACAGCCCACTTGGGGTGGGATCTGAGTGAGTGTGTATCTCACAAGTTCCCTAGGCTTGCTTTTGTTACCTCTTGGTATGATATTACAGCAACCTGTCAATCACATAAGGGCAGTGGCAGATTGCACTCAACTCTTTCCTTTGGAGCCTTGTGCTCTGGGGTCCCTGGCTGGCCCACATGTTCTGCCCCAAACCCTGAGAGGCTGGTACTGCAGGGGCAATGGCCACAGCCTGAGAACCACTCCCTTGTCTGCCATGCGTCCCAGGAGTGTACCCTTGATGCAAGTTCTCTTGTTACCAGAAATTACCTTCCTAGATTGCAAAACTCACTGCAACCTCATCCCTCTTGAATTCTGCTCCTCCAAAGCCCCCGTGTTCACCGGCCTGAAAATAACCAATCTAGTGTCACTGTACCCTCTCAGCAATCCGTCGCCAGCCTTGGTTACCTCCAGACTTGGTTTTCTGGGCAGCCTAGCAAGACAGTCACTTTCATCCTAGCTATTAGGTCCTAGAGAGCCCGCTGAAGAGCTCCTGCCGAGTGCCAGCAGAGGGCGCAGAGCCCTGCCAGAGTGACCGGAGAGACGGGCTAACTGGCTGGAACCGGAGGGCTGAGGGTGTAGGCTGTGGATGGCATTTCCACAGAGCTCCCGGGTGCTGCTCTGCTTTTGTTAAAGGGAGTGGGGCAGAGCAGAGGGATCTGGCAGCAAGCATGACCCCCCCAACACACACCACAATGGGCGGAGGGTGGGGGGTGGGGTGGGGACAGCAATACGAGTGAGCACCGCAAGGCACAGGCACAGGCATTCTTAGTTGACCAAGATTTGGGTCTCGCAGAGGGAAACCAATGTGGAAAGACCAGTTTACAAAAAGCTTGGATTGGTGCCAAAGATTAGATTTAGGTTTGGCTTATAAACAATACAAATAGAAACTCATCAAATTTTCTGAGTTTGTGACAAATGACTTGGGTATTTTCTTTTCTTTCTTTCTTTCCTTCCTTCCTTCCTTCCTTCCTTCCTTCCTTCCTTCCTTCCTTCCTTCCTTCCTTCCTTCCCATCCTTCCGTCCTTCCGTCCTTCATCAAAGGCACTATTATTGTGGTTGGCACTAGGTGGGGACATGCCACAAGTAGACAACCCTCCCGTAAAAACTCCGTGTTTCTCGCCAGGGAAAAAGGAAAGACGGTGAAAAGTGCGGAGGAGAGAGCGAGGCGCCACCCCCAGCAGCCAGCAGGGGGCGCAGAGCCCAGCGGGAGTGACCTGAGGGATGCTGAGGCCGNGAGCAGGAGGGCGTGGCCTGCGGACTGCACCTCCAAGAGCCCCCTGGAGCCCCCTTTCTTCTGGTAAAGGAGAGCAAAGGAGAGCAAATGGCCCAGCTGTAGCTGGGCGGTACCTCCACTTGGACTCTCTGGGTGGAGATGTTGGCTTGAATGACAGGATGGCTGCCAGCGCAGCCTCTGTTAGGGTTCCTCTCTTGCAACCTTGAAAACAAGCCAGGCACTTCATGAAAAGCTCTAAGGGTGCTGGGTTCCAAGAATCCATGGGCAGGAGGACCTAGAGACTCTGGTGCCAAGCACAGGGAGACTCAGCAATTCTGAGTCCCACTGGAGGCAATTAGATAGGACCCAAGGGATAGGAGGGGGCGGCCCTTGTGATAATAACAATAGTAATAATACTTGAGTGCTGTTTGCTATATTCAGGAACTATTTTTAAAGCTTTGCCCCNTACTGTTTCATGATGTGGACATCATTGTCATCATTATCATCACTGTGAGGACAGGGAAAGCGAAGCCTGGAAAGGGGGGGGAAAAAAAACCCTTCCAGAGCCACGCGGCTGATGTACAAATCAAATGTGATAACTGATCCCAGGTCACCCATCTAATACANGTTGTAGCTCAGAGGAACCTCAGAAGGGAATCAAGGTGAACTGGAAATTCCCATACTTGCCAGGCAAGAATGGGTTGGAAGTCAGGAACTGCACGCCTGTCTAATCGCTGTTATAGGTCCAGCTAGCACACTGCCAAGTACAATATACTCAGCTGCATTCCTTGCCAAATACAGCATCATCATTCAGAGGGCCACGTTAAGCCATGGAATCTTCAGGCTCAGGATGGGGGGGTGTTGGGGTTGGGGGGTGCACTGGGTAAAAGGTGACTGCCATACAAATCTAGTGACCTGAGCTCAGTCCTTAGAACTCACATAAAGGTGTAAGGAGAGAACTCACTCCAGAATGTTGTCTCTGACCTCCATANGTGTGCCATGTCAGCACCCCTGTAATAATAAATGCTAAAATGTCCCTGTCATAATAAGTAAGTGCTAAAATGTTAAATAATAATAATAATATTATTATTATTATAATTAAGAATTCTCAGCTTCTTCAAAGGCCCAGGGGACATGATGGTAGGGCAGAGCTAGTCCCAATCCTGGGCCAACTTCTACCTCTTACCTCTGGCACCATCCTCCATTGCACATCTGTATTGACAGCAGTCTGTATTACAAGTGCCCCCTGTACCCCTAGCCACCCTCCCTGCCCCTCCTCAGGCTCAGACTTAGGAACACCTGTGGGCTTCTGGAGCCCTTAAGGATTTGGGCATGAAGAAGCCAGATAAGCAGGGCCCTTGGTATTAAGGGGCTGGATTAGACTCTTGCCCAGCCTAGAGTCCCCATGCCTCACCCTCAGCCAGGCCCTCTCCTGCACCAGTTACCCTAGGCAGGGAGTTACAGTCCTTGCCTTCCTCAGAGGCCCTTCCTGGAGGGCCTTGCAGAGCAAACCCCCAACCCTGCTTGATGACTTTATTTTCTCAGATGATGAAAGGCTGGCCAGGCTTCTTTTTCCCATCTGTGCTTTCGCCACCAGAAAGCTCCAAACTAAATGGAATCTTGACTCACGCAGACTTCACCACTTTCTCCGCTGCCTCCTCCGTCTGTGCCAGTTTTCCATTTTCTCATCCCATTTTAGCAACTTCACTGTGCACACGTCTTTTATTGGAAGCTGCCTCTGGTCTGTTTAGAAGCCGACAGGGTATAAATTATAAATAAAAATAAAGGCTGCTGAGATCCTCCCGTTGTGGCTTTCTTATTTCAGGAGGTATCTGAAATCCTGACTTGGCATTTGAGATAAATTCAACACATCTTGTGCACCAACATATTTTTAAGTTTTCATTTCTATAAAAGAGCTCGGCTTGCTACAAGCCCAGGCACCTAACTTCTCCAAGAACAAGCAGCCGGGTAAACACTGGAGTTCAGTACAGCCTTCCAAGAGGCCCTACCTCTTCCTTAAGCAAGTGTTTAAAATCGGGGCATTGGACAAAGGAGCCAGCTCACCTAAGCTGGGAAAGTTAGCATAGGAAAGACATCTTTGTTTTAGGCCTTTATTATTTTTTGAAATACTATCCTATGAGATTATTAGATATTTCACTATTTCCCATGAAGAAACTGTAAATACACACCTGTGCTTGGGTGCACACACATGCCTATGTCCCATTGTGTCTGGTTCCCTTAGGCCACCATGAAGCCCTGCTTTCTGTCCTGGCCGGTATCCAGAAGGTAAGCACAGATGTTCTTTTTAAAAAGATTTTATTTTTAACTACGTGTATATGTATGTGTCTGAGTGCCAGTTTGTGTACATGAGGGTGGAGCCCTTGGAGGCCAGAAAAGGATGTCGAATCCACTAGAGTTGGAGTTAGAAGTGGACTGAATTCAGGTCCTCTGCAAGAGCAGCTTGTATGACCTCTTAATCACTGAGCCATCTCTCCAGCTCCACCAAAGACACGGTTTTGGTGCCTCTGCCTCAGCTCTTTCTCTGTATTCCAGTTTGTCCCAGGTGGCCTGTGTTACCATTTCTATCCTCTCTGGAGCTTGCTGGGTCATTCATCCCTCTGCCATGATCTTACTTACCTACCATGATTANGCCCTCTCTCACCTGAGGCATCCTTCACCACGCTCATCCGGACTCCTCTGGGCGGGTCCCCTTTTCCTCCTTAAACCACATGAACAGAATAGCAGCTTCCTAGAGAGGCACGGAGTTCTGAGGGTCACATTTTAAACTATTTCAGATCTTCCTGCTTCAGCATCTTAATTGCTAGGATTAACGTCACCACGTGCTAAATGGCCCCTCCTATTACAGCCTAGAAAACAGATTTACAAAATGATAGCCACCATCATAGCTGCAGGAAGGTTGGCCAGTGGAAACACCTGTGGAGGGTGGTCTAGATTGCTTATTGATAAAGAAAGACCCAGCCCGTTGTGAACAGCTCTTTTAGGTCTCAGGCAGTCCATATGTCCAGTTTGAGCTCATTTCTGGATATAGGGACAACCTGAGACCTAACATTCCAGCCTTTTGTTGATGATAAGGGATGATGTAGTATCTTCTATAGCTGCTTCTCAGCTGGGGAGAGCCATCGAGGCAGTCCAGGAAGGCTAGAATGCAAGCCAAAAGTGGGGAGGGGGTAGGAGCTAGGGGCCCAAGTGTGCAAGCTAGTTCTCTTTTACTTGCCCGAGACCTAACAAGCACCATTTCACAGGCGGGGCCTCTCGGACTGTTTAAGAGTAGGGCAAGCTAGCTGAACATCACAAACAAACAAGCAAGGTCCCATTTGCTTCTCTCTGCTCTATATTGTGGATGTGATGTGACTAGCTGCCTTAACTTCCCTCAGTGATAGCCTGTAACCTGTGACTGAAAGCCAAATAAACCCCTTCCTCANCTACACTGCTTTGGNTTTTGATATTTCATCGCAGCAACGGAAAGGAAACAAGAGAGCTAGAAAATGTCTTGTATTCATTTTGTAATTAAAAAAAAAAAATCGTTGCCTAGAGTTGCCTGTGGATCTAAAGCCCTTAAGCAGTCCATGTNCCCATCCCTCATATAAGGGAAGTCGAAATGCTTTAGTTCTCCTTCCCGAGTCCCCACCTCAAGTATTGCCTGCCCACGGGCCACTCAGGGTCCCCGGTCANGGAGGTCCTTGGTGCTCTGTCTTTGAGCAGACCAGCCCACAGTCCCCTCAGTACCTCCCATGTCCATGCTGGGCATACCTGCCATGTTTGAGGTCATCGTATAGTCCCGCCCCTCCTTCTTGTAACCTATTTTAGAAACGGGCATTTTAGATATAATCAAATTCAAATAACGTTATATTTGATTATTGCAACAACTACTGTCCTAACAAACAGAGAAGACACACAAGGTGGTCCCACCTCCCTGGAGCCTTCAGAGAGCGATATTAGGAGATAATTCATTTCTGAAATAATAGGATATTTAAGCCTCTCGGTTTGTAGCACTTTATCGAAGCCAGCCCAGACGAGGAGCATCGCGCCCCTGCTCCCCCACATCACTGCAGGGCGCTTGGCAGGGGCTTGTTTGGCAGGCCCCTCACTCACAGACCTCGTGGGACCCTGGGACAGGCAGTCAGCCTGTCGTGCTCCTCGAAGGGCCCCCGAGGACATTTAGAGTAAACAAAGTCCAGGCGTCCGCTTTTACGCTGTGCCCGGGTTTCTCCCTGTGTTTTCAAGGGCACAGCGTGGACTTCCTGCTGTAGCTGCAAGCGCCAAGTGTCGTTCAGGCGTTCTGCCAGCAGAGGGCGGCCGAGCTGCGGGCCGGNGGCTGCTGCTGTTCCGGCCCTGACAACAACGGTGAAGACCGACAGGGGGCGCTGTCCGAGCCCAGAGGCCATGGCTCCGGCTGGGCTCTGCTCTTTCCGTGAACCCGGAAAACTAAGTCCAGGAAAGCGCTCTAGAGATGCCCAAGACACTTGCAACTCTGATCTGCCTATGGGCCCCGGGTCACACTGCTGAGCAGTCCTTGGCCACACCCCAGATCCCCGCACAGGCCACTCCGGGGAGGGCGGGCCGTGTTCTCCCAGGACAAGCATCTCTGGTGACATCCCTGCCTNGAATGACCATGGCACTCCAGGCAGTCACCCTGCTGGGGTCGCATCTGGGTTCCCTCTCTTCNCCAGCTCCCGGAGAACCCTGTCCTCTTCTGGCTGCAGCGAGCCTACTCTGAGCCCAAACTCTGAGCCTCATTATAGTCACATCTGAAAGCAGAGGCCTTTGCCAGCGGAGTGCTGCTTTCCCCTAGTACCTCTGTGAATGACTGTCGCTCAAGGCACTACAAGCAACTTCACGTTCAATCCAGAAAATGGGGAGAGGGGTGTCAAGACAAGCAAACAAACCAAGAGTCGCCTGAAACCCCATCTTTACTCCGTCGGTAACACACACTGACATTTTGCTGTGCCTACCGCCATGTTTTCCTTGTCACGTCCGTATGTGCAGGGCGATGTATGCTCTTTCCAAAGTGGGGGTCTTCCCCTTCCCTGGCCACTGGAATTTGCTTTTCCATCAAAGGGAACCGAAGGCACATTTGGGAGTCCTACAACGGACTTTTGTGGGATGGCTTAGACGGCAAAGGTGCTTGCCACCAAGCCTGACCCTCAGTTAGGTCCTTGGAAACGTGTATGGTGGAAGGAGAGAACAGGCTCCTGCAAGCTGTCCTCTGATCTCCACACTTGAGATATGGCATGTGGGTGCACACACACACACACACACACACACACACACACACTACACACACACACTACACACACACTACAC
>LZPO01108042.1:116766-130260 GCA_001675575.1 Neotoma lepida | reverse complement strand
TGGTGTTGGTGTTGATGGTGATAATGGTGGTGATGGTGGTGGTGGTGATGGTGGTGGTGGTGATGGTGGTGATAGTGGTGATGGTGTTGATAGTGGTGTTGATGGTGGTAGTGATGGTGGTGATGGTGTTGGTGGTGATGGTGGTGATGGTGGTGGTAGAATTGATGGTAATGCTGACAGTGGTGGTGATAATAGGGATGAGGGCAGTGGTAGCGATGAGGTTGGCACTGACGGATCATGAAGGTGGTGGTAGTGATGGTACAAGAATGGCACTATTGATGCAGTGGGTCTAGGGTGACGATTCTTCTTATAGTTTTAATATGAAATGTTCTACACATGCTCTTGTGTTAAAGCATAGGTCCCCAGCTAGTGGCCCTATCTGAGGGAGGTTCTAGAATCTTTATGGCTGGGCCTTAGCTGGAGGAAGTTGATTACTAGGGGCAGGTTCTTGAGAATATTTTGTCTCTGGCCCTGTCTTGTTTTCCTCTCTCTACTTCCTGTCTGACGCAAAGTGATGAGTCCGCCAGAAAGTGATCAGCCTGCCACATGTTTCTGCCACCATGTTCTCCCCAAGAACATGGGGCTAAGCAGCCATGGACTGGCCACTTCAAAACTGTGAGCAAAACATTTTTTTCTTCCTGTAAGCTGTTTATGCTCCACATAAGTCACAGCAAGTGTAAGCGCTAATTTGCTGTTGGTGATGATACTGGAAAGTGATGGGGGTGTGGTGCTGATGCTGGTGGTATTGGTTGGGGTGGTTTGGGTAGAGNTGGTATGGTGGTTATCCTGGTGTTGGTGGTGATAGTGATATAGGGGTGGCATTGTTAGAAATGAGGATAGTATGGGTGATCATGGTGGCAGTGATGATGGCATTATGGATGGTGATGTATTATTGTTCAGTATGATGTNGGTGGTGATAATGANGGTACTCATGGTGATGGCAGTGTTCGAAACGGTACTGGTGGTGATGAGGATGGAGGTGTTGATGGTGCAGTGGTGATATTGATAATGATATATTATTATTGGTAGTGGTGGTGTTGGTGATGATGTAGGGGGATAGTGTGTTGGTACTGTTAGTAATCACATGGCAGTGGTGGTTGTGACTATTGGTTTGGTGTTGGTGGTGGTGTTGGTGGTGATGGTGGTGGTGATGGTGTTGGTGGTGTTGGTGATGTGTTGATGGTGATGATGGTGGTAGTGATGGTGATGGTGGTGATGCTGTTGGTGGTGTTGGGGATGGTGTTGATGGTGATGATGGTGGTGGTGGTGATGATGGTGGTAGTGATGGTGGTGGTGGTGATGATGGTGGTGGTGGTGATGGTGTTGATAGTGGTGGTAATGGTGGTGATGGTGGTGGTGGTGATGGTGGTGATGGTGGTGGTAATAGTGATGGTGTTGATGGTGATGGTGTTGGTGGTGATGGTATTGATGATAATGGTGATGGTGATGGTGATGATGGTGTTGGCGGTGATGGTGGTAGGAGGGATGATGTCCATGCTGCATCCAGCCCCTCAGATAATTTTCCTTCCTTTCCCACTTCCCCTCACAAAGGTCTGTACTGCTGGCACACGTGTGTGTACATGTGAACTTGGGTGAGTATGTATCCAGACATTTTGTCTTTAACACCTCTGAAATTTACAAAACTCCTAAAGTCTTAACATAAAAATAGGGTTAAACCATTTTGGATCTTTTGTTTTCAAATAAATAAATAAATAAATAAATGAACCAGCCAACTGTAGTTATAGGCAATTAATGTGATTCTGGGAGGGCTTCGGTGCAAGATAATGGAAAAGCTGATTAGAAATGAGCCAGGGGTAATTAGGGAGGTCGGAGCGGTCCCTGAACGCTGAAGAAGAAACTCTCTGACTCCTGCAGCTTCCAGGCACTGGGGTCTCTCCACAGCAACCGGGCGGCCAGAGGGGCAAGATAGCTAGCTGGGGAAGGGTGAGTTTATCCTTGTGTACGGGAGGCAAGGTGAGGAGGGGGGGAGGATGGGAGCAGGGCCTCTCTGCCATCCGTGGCTTCAGAAAGGAGACAGCTAAAAATAAACCGAAGAAGGGCGANGGAAATAAGGGCAGGAGAGAGGTTCCGAGGAGAACAGAAAACAAGACTTCTGGCGTGGCGAGGAAAGGACNACGGACCGGCTGGGGATGGGAGCCAGGCAGGCCAGGAGTCCCCACCCCCACGTGGACACACGGGGGTCCTCGGGGGCCCCCAGTAGCCCCAGTTTTGCATCCCTGTATTCTGAGTTTATCTCCTCCGGATCCTGCCCCACTCACACCCCTACTCCAGTCTCTCAGCTCTGTTTGGAATGTTTGGTGTTTGTTCTGCTTATGCTTTCCCCATAGCCAGATGCAGAGTGACCAGGCCAATGAACATGCCGGTGGCGCTTCCTGCTCCAAGTCCCCACCNGGAGTGAATCACCCAGAGGTGGNGCTGAGCTGGAACAATCCCAAACATCATGGTGTAAGTAGCTAGGATCACAGAAAGGGCTTCTCTTCGGGACACATAGGGAACAGCTCGACCCTTTTGNGGGGATAAGTACTTCCCTATAAACCTAGTCTTGTTACACGGGCCTCATCAGTAATGTAGTTATGTTTATTTTGTATCCNGGGGACTGCTATAGGTTACATGAATGCATTACAAAGCTACAGTGTGGTGGACTAGAGAAAGCTGCCAGCCCTGGAGCCAGGCTGCTCATACAGTCCTCNCTCTCCCGTCTCTTCCTCGCCTCCTCCTCCTCTTCCTCCTGGCTGTGNGATTGGCAGCCTTTCTGAGACCAAAGCTCTCACCCATAGGGATAAACCTGCCTCACAGGGTTACTGTAGATATTTAAACACTGAAGATTTACTGTGCTTGGTTCATCTTGGCATGACGCAAATGATGACAATGATTGCTTTTATATTATTATTTCCCCTGGGCAGCAGTCAGCCATTGGCCTAATAGCCTGCTGGAGAAATGACACCATTAATGCTTTATCAAGGCTCAAAGCACAGGCCATGAGGACCTACAAAAGCCTGCTTAACCAGCAGCTGTGCCNGGTGGAACCCCATCCAAGACTTCACTGCCTGGAAAGCTGTCACCTAGTCTTGAACAGCCCTGCCATCTTGGGGGACTTCGACATCCCTACCTCAGGAGTTTTGATTTCTCATCAGAGAAGCCAGGCCACACATTCCTTGTAGGTCGGGTTCAGATGCCATCCACCAGTCACCACCATGCAAGCCTTGGCTCGAAAGTGGTACTGCAGAGGAACTAGTATCTCCAGGNCATCCTTTTGCTGGCACAGGTGGAAACAATCATACCTGGATTCTGCTGATGATAGTGACATGGACCATAAAATGGCAAGTGTCAGATCACTGTTCTGTGTAGCGTCTTGATGGATGAGTTGCCCACTGAGGCAGGCACCTATAAAAGCCAATGTTAACGCAACTTCAAGTTGTCTTTTTTTTTTCCAACAAAACTGTTATAAATGAAAGCTAAGCGTGCTCAGAGTTGTTTCTGTTGCCATCATTATGATGTATCTGAGCAATGTCCCAAAGGATTCCCATCTCCCATTTCAACCTTCCAAACGTGTACTCCATGATCTTGAACTAAATGTGTCCCAGACATGAAATTAAAAAAAAATTCTAATGCTTTGAGAATTTTTTACATGTATACAATGTATTTTTATCACATTCACCCCCACTCTTTTCTTGAATTCCTCCCAAATCCACCCTCTCCATCTCCTGCCCCCTTCAAATTTCCTGTCTCCCTCCCTCTCTCACATTCCCGTTCTGTCTCTGTCTCTGTCTCTGTCTCTGTCTCTGTCATTCCCTCTGAGAGTCTCACTGTTGTAGCTTGGTGGCCTGGGACTTGCTATGTAGACCAGGACGGCTTTGAATTCCCAGGGATCCTCTTGCTTCTGCCTCCCAAATGCTGGGATTAAAGGTGAGTACCACCATGCCCCCCTGAGTCCAGTTTGTGCCGACAATATATTCATGGGTATGAGGCACACTTTCTTGATCTTAAATAGAGCATGCACGGGAATGCGCTCCTTTAACTGAGCTCAGGAGTGTGCTTGCCCATAAACTGCTTTCCTATAGGAATATGAGTAGCTTCCTCAACCTGCCCCCACCCAGTGAGGGCAGTGCTTTGGAAACAGCTCCTACACTCACCCTCCCTCTGTGTAGTGGGTAGTATTAAATCTTTCTCCACTATTTGGGGGGGGGTGTGCTTGTTTTTGGCTTTGTCCCCACCAAGATGCAGGCTCACTACACACTGATTTACAGCTGCACCTGCAGCTGCAGAGGAGTTGAAAACCTGGTGTCCTGTGTGATCTTTGGCTCTGATCCTGGAAGGCGGGCCTTGACCTGTCTCCCCAGCACTCTCCATGGTTGGGGGTATCACCTAACGCAGTTAGTAATTCCCTTTCTGCTTAAACTAATGGAGGTGCATACTGTTTCCCAGAATGAGAGCGCTGTGGGAGAGGCCCCGCTTACCTTGTACCCCATGTGGGTCTCACTGTGATCCCAGAGCTGTTCCAGGGTCCTCTAGTTCAAAAACTGTCTAGGGCAGCAACAGAGTAGAGGCTAGGTACAGTCTTTCCTATGACACGGCACCTATGAAACTGACCCCGAGAGAGGGCAGGGGCTGGAGTGGGAGGAAGCGGCAGATTGCATGGAATTCTAGGGCCCAGAAAGGATTTGGACTTTACCACTCATGCANCTGCAGGCCCCATGAAGGACACAGGCAGCAGCAGAGAGATCTGAGGTAGCCTCAGCTCCTGAGTTATCCCTGGCCAGTGATGAAGATCGGCTGTGTGGGTGGTGGCTGTCCTAGCTGGACCAAAGCTTGGGATCCACTGTAGAGCTAGAGCTGATGGGTCACTGAGCAGAGAATTGCAGATCCCAGAGCTCTCTCNGCACCCCTACTCCAGTCTCTCAGCTCTGTTTGGAATGTTTGGTGTTTGTTCTGCTTATGCTTTCCCCATAGCCAGATGCAGAGTGACCAGGCCAATGAACATGCCGGTGGCGCTTCCTGCTCCAAGTCCCCACCNGGAGTGAATCACCCAGAGGTGGNGCTGAGCTGGAACAATCCCAAACATCATGGTGTAAGTAGCTAGGATCACAGAAAGGGCTTCTCTTCGGGACACATAGGGAACAGCTCGACCCTTTTGNGGGGATAAGTACTTCCCTATAAACCTAGTCTTGTTACACGGGCCTCATCAGTAATGTAGTTATGTTTATTTTGTATCCNGGGGACTGCTATAGGTTACATGAATGCATTACAAAGCTACAGTGTGGTGGACTAGAGAAAGCTGCCAGCCCTGGAGCCAGGCTGCTCATACAGTCCTCNCTCTCCCGTCTCTTCCTCGCCTCCTCCTCCTCTTCCTCCTGGCTGTGNGATTGGCAGCCTTTCTGAGACCAAAGCTCTCACCCATAGGGATAAACCTGCCTCACAGGGTTACTGTAGATATTTAAACACTGAAGATTTACTGTGCTTGGTTCATCTTGGCATGACGCAAATGATGACAATGATTGCTTTTATATTATTATTTCCCCTGGGCAGCAGTCAGCCATTGGCCTAATAGCCTGCTGGAGAAATGACACCATTAATGCTTTATCAAGGCTCAAAGCACAGGCCATGAGGACCTACAAAAGCCTGCTTAACCAGCAGCTGTGCCNGGTGGAACCCCATCCAAGACTTCACTGCCTGGAAAGCTGTCACCTAGTCTTGAACAGCCCTGCCATCTTGGGGGACTTCGACATCCCTACCTCAGGAGTTTTGATTTCTCATCAGAGAAGCCAGGCCACACATTCCTTGTAGGTCGGGTTCAGATGCCATCCACCAGTCACCACCATGCAAGCCTTGGCTCGAAAGTGGTACTGCAGAGGAACTAGTATCTCCAGGNCATCCTTTTGCTGGCACAGGTGGAAACAATCATACCTGGATTCTGCTGATGATAGTGACATGGACCATAAAATGGCAAGTGTCAGATCACTGTTCTGTGTAGCGTCTTGATGGATGAGTTGCCCACTGAGGCAGGCACCTATAAAAGCCAATGTTAACGCAACTTCAAGTTGTCTTTTTTTTTTCCAACAAAACTGTTATAAATGAAAGCTAAGCGTGCTCAGAGTTGTTTCTGTTGCCATCATTATGATGTATCTGAGCAATGTCCCAAAGGATTCCCATCTCCCATTTCAACCTTCCAAACGTGTACTCCATGATCTTGAACTAAATGTGTCCCAGACATGAAATTAAAAAAAAATTCTAATGCTTTGAGAATTTTTTACATGTATACAATGTATTTTTATCACATTCACCCCCACTCTTTTCTTGAATTCCTCCCAAATCCACCCTCTCCATCTCCTGCCCCCTTCAAATTTCCTGTCTCCCTCCCTCTCTCACATTCCCGTTCTGTCTCTGTCTCTGTCTCTGTCTCTGTCTCTGTCATTCCCTCTGAGAGTCTCACTGTTGTAGCTTGGTGGCCTGGGACTTGCTATGTAGACCAGGACGGCTTTGAATTCCCAGGGATCCTCTTGCTTCTGCCTCCCAAATGCTGGGATTAAAGGTGAGTACCACCATGCCCCCCTGAGTCCAGTTTGTGCCGACAATATATTCATGGGTATGAGGCACACTTTCTTGATCTTAAATAGAGCATGCACGGGAATGCGCTCCTTTAACTGAGCTCAGGAGTGTGCTTGCCCATAAACTGCTTTCCTATAGGAATATGAGTAGCTTCCTCAACCTGCCCCCACCCAGTGAGGGCAGTGCTTTGGAAACAGCTCCTACACTCACCCTCCCTCTGTGTAGTGGGTAGTATTAAATCTTTCTCCACTATTTGGGGGGGGGTGTGCTTGTTTTTGGCTTTGTCCCCACCAAGATGCAGGCTCACTACACACTGATTTACAGCTGCACCTGCAGCTGCAGAGGAGTTGAAAACCTGGTGTCCTGTGTGATCTTTGGCTCTGATCCTGGAAGGCGGGCCTTGACCTGTCTCCCCAGCACTCTCCATGGTTGGGGGTATCACCTAACGCAGTTAGTAATTCCCTTTCTGCTTAAACTAATGGAGGTGCATACTGTTTCCCAGAATGAGAGCGCTGTGGGAGAGGCCCCGCTTACCTTGTACCCCATGTGGGTCTCACTGTGATCCCAGAGCTGTTCCAGGGTCCTCTAGTTCAAAAACTGTCTAGGGCAGCAACAGAGTAGAGGCTAGGTACAGTCTTTCCTATGACACGGCACCTATGAAACTGACCCCGAGAGAGGGCAGGGGCTGGAGTGGGAGGAAGCGGCAGATTGCATGGAATTCTAGGGCCCAGAAAGGATTTGGACTTTACCACTCATGCANCTGCAGGCCCCATGAAGGACACAGGCAGCAGCAGAGAGATCTGAGGTAGCCTCAGCTCCTGAGTTATCCCTGGCCAGTGATGAAGATCGGCTGTGTGGGTGGTGGCTGTCCTAGCTGGACCAAAGCTTGGGATCCACTGTAGAGCTAGAGCTGATGGGTCACTGAGCAGAGAATTGCAGATCCCAGAGCTCTCTCNAAAGATGTTTGCAAGCTTGAGATGCCATTGGGCAGGCCAGCAGGAGTGTGGAACTGCCACCTGTCTGCGGAGGNAGCGCCTGCCCAAACAGATGCCCCTTCTCTTCCTCTCCCAAAGCTGGCTCCAGCACGTGGCCAATTCTAATGCTTGCTTAGAGAGCCCTCGCCGTCAGAGGCCATGTCGCCAGATGCTAAATCTGCCCCATAAGAAGTCAGAAGACAGAACTGCGGCAGTCACTATCCAAAACCAATATGTACGGAACAGCACAGAGCCCTGTCAGAGCAGCAGGTGCCGCGGCATGAACGCTGCAGCCAAGCATGTTGACTTTGGCAATGCTCATGCGTGTCTTGTCATGGAGAGAGAGTTTATTGAAACTGAAAACTGGGAATAGATGGCTTCATGGGGTTGCCCTTGCCACTGTCATCCAAAATAATGGATGAAGGGCAAGTGCTGCTTGTTCGGGGGACATGGTATATCATGTACAGTCGAGCATACTTGAGGTGGGGAGGGGGCCGCATAAGGACGAGGACGGAGTTCAGATCCCAAGCACCNGCATAAAATAATAGGAGCGGCAGTGGGTGCCTGCAATCCCCACTCTGGGGAGACAAAGACAAGAGGATCCCTGGGGCTTGCTGGACAGCAAGGCTAGCTGAACTGGTGAGCTCCAGGCTCAATTAGAAATCCTGACTCAAAACTAAGGCGGTAAGCAATTGAGGAAGACACATGACGGCAACCTTTGCCCTCCCTGTCCACACGCACATGTGAGCATGTGCACCACGTGCTCTGCCCCCCCCCCATGCTCCTAGGATCTGAAGTCAGCCAGGTGCATTCTGTCCTGAGAGTAGAAGGAAGAACTCAAATTTGGGTGATAGTTTACATTTTATACTACTTTATTTCTTCTTGTCCGTGCTTTAGTCTACTTTAATGTTCAAATATAATATTTTAATTGTTTGAGAATTTCATAGTGCAAACAACATACTTTGACTATAGTCAGCCCTGAGTCCACCCTCACCTCTTGCCCCTCACATCTCTGTGTCCTCTTTTTCTTTCTTTTTAAAAAATAATCTACTGAATTCAGTTTGTACAGTGTGGGGAACCATCCATTGGAGTGTGCTCAACCTACCAGGAGCCACAGCCTTAAAACAATTTACGTCCCCTGACCTGGAAGTCAGTCAACTGTCAACGGCTTCTCAGCTAGGGAGAGGGACTCATGAGCCCCGCCCACCTCCATGCTGGGATGTTACTGGCCTGATCTTGTGAAGGATCCACAAGATTAAAAATACCAACAACACTGAGTACTTCCCAGGTGTTACATGGTTTTGTTTCCCAAGAAAACAACTCCACAATGAAAGATCACTACTTTTTCAGACACTCAATATGGAATTCAGAGATGACAAATGATTGTCTTGATACAGATAATTAAATTATAAACAAATTAAAAACCAGNTGTGATCCTGTCAGCTACCTAGCCTCCAGTCTGCCTTTCCTGCCTAGTACCACCTCATCTTCAGGGCAATCTGGCTGGCCCAAGGGGATGAACTGCCATCCATTTTAGCTGTTTTCTCCTGCTGATATGTGGCATGGAAGATCACATGACCCATTCTGACCAAAGAGACATAAGAGGGGCTTATGAGAAATGATTTCTCTCTGATTAAGTGGGGGTGGGAGGTTGGGGGGAGCTTCAGGACAAATCCCCTCACAAAGACCACCGCTCCTTCCTACCTGTAGACACGTTGTACAGAGTAAGTATATGGCCTGTGGCAGCCTTCTTAGATGCTTGAGGAGACATAAACAAGGCCAACAGGCTGAAGATGCAATATGAAATTTTGGGATATACCCAGGTCCAAAATAAGACACCGACTGTCCTTAGGACCACCTACCTTCAGAACTTGTTGCTGGGTAAACAATAAATACCCTATGGTAGAAGCCACTGTTGGATATTACCAGCTGAACACCTCCAACATGACCTCATGTGAGGTCATGACATCTTGATTGTCAACTTAGTTGAATCTAGAGTCACCTAAGAGACACAGCTCTGTGGGCTGGAGAGATGTCATTTAGATCATATACCGCTCCTGCAGAGAAGGACCTAGGTGTGGCTACCAGCTCCCACTTCAGGAGTCTCATAACCACCTACAGCTTCCAGTTCCAGAGGATCCAAAGCACTCCTCTGGTTTCCAAGGGCAATTTACTCACATGCACAAACCTACACACACACACACACACACACACACACACACACACACACACACACNACACACACACACACACACACACACACACACACAAACTAAAAATAAAAGTAAACTTTTTAAGAGAGAGGAAGAGTGTGAGAGAGAAACAGAGATAGAGACAGAGAGACAGAGACACACCTCTAGGGAGATCTGTATTTCCAGGAAGGACTGAGGGAGGAAGCCCCATTCCTAGAGTGGGTGGCACTTTTTGGTGATGGCCCATGTATAGAATTGAGGGAGAAAACACTGCTTGCTTGCCCGCCCTCACTCCCTGCTGATGAGTGAGTCTGTCAGTTGTTGCTGGCACCATTCTTTGCCGCCATCACAACCTAACTTCTTTGGCCTTCTAATGTGAAATGAGCACCAGCAGCTCTTCAGCATCCGACCCGGACTACTGAACCAGTCAGCCTTGTGGACTGAACAGCTACTGGGTTCTCAGCCTCTTCAGTACACGGACAGCTACTGCTGGATGACCCGGCCCACACTGCGCAAGCCAATCTAAACCTTCCCTTTGTAACAAACTCATCCTGTTGGTTCCACTCTTCTAGAGGACACTGACTAGTACACCAGAGGTGTCTAATGTCAAGACTATGATCTTCTTCCTGTGGCCTTTTGATGCCTGCNTGGGGATCCAGCTGTCATCAGCAGCCATTGTCCACCTGTCAAACATGCAGTGCGGAAGTGCTCAGACTTAAAAGCTTCAAGGAAGCTGTCTTTTCAGGGAAGAGACATTCAGCTCAGCAGGATCACAACTCTGGCTCTGACCTGAATTCTTGGCAGCCATCTGGGAATCACAGGTTCTCAAAGCCTGAGCAGACCTGAGATACCATCTGATCTAACCCCTGTATTATAGACAAAGAAACTGAGGCTCCGAGAGGTGACACGCTTTGTGAGGAGGCTGACGTGTGGCATCCGTCCTGATGCTGGACTCACCTCTCCCATTAGCTCCTGGCCTTGTCCTTCCAGCTCACCATTCAAACTCATCAGCTTGGTCCCAAGCTCTGATTGGCTAACCATCTCAAATTAGGAAGAGGTTCTCTCTTCAGACTTCACTCAGTACAGCTACAGCAGCAAAATCCAGAGAGACAGAAAGAGACGAATTCTCAATTAGATTGTGTGTGTGTGCATGTGTGTGTGTGTGTGTGTGTGTGTGTGTGTATGTGTGTATGTGTTCCTATGGGTGAATGAGCACCTGTGTGCATGCATGTGAAGGCCGCTATACCTGGCTTTTCTTTTTTTCCCCATGGTTCTGGGGATTGAACTCAGGTCCTCATGCTTGCATGACAAACATTTTGTTAACTAAGCTCTGCAGCCCAAGAGCCTCTTTAGGAGACCATTGTCTAGCGCAAGTGCTATGAGGACCATCAGGGAGGAGTCTCAGAACTGTTCTTGGGAGGAGCTGGGATGGGGTGGCCCANAGATAAGAGTGTAGGTTTGAGGCTCTAAACACAAAGCTTTCTCCCCACCTTGAGTCTGGGAGGCTCCACACCTCCACTCACTGGGGAACAGAGAGGAAGTGTCTTATCTGGGGCCAAGGAGGACAGCCATGTTCCTGGTGCCTGAGAAGGTGTGGACATTAAACGGAGACAAAGTCATTTAATCTAGCCTAGGAGTGAGAAAAAGAGGAGAAGAGGATGCCAGGGGCCAGCCACCCGCCACACGACCAGCCATGGAGCAAAGGAAAGAGGGATATACAGAATAAAGAACGGTAAAAAGCCCAAAAGAAAAACATAGAAGAAGAGAAACTGGTTAGTTTCAGTTAGAAATGCCAGCTAGAAACAAGCCAAGCTAAGGCCTGGCCTTCATAAGTAAGAATAAGTCTCCATGTGCTTATTTGGGAGCTGGGTGGTAGGCCCCCAAAGAGTTAAAAAAGCAACAACAAAAAACCAACTACACGTGTCTCCTCTGGAGCAGTTGCCAGCTCTGCAGCCAGAGCTTGGCAGCAACACTCCTGGAAGAGAGTCATTCCAGCTGCCCCTGCACCTAGCAGGGATCAGGCAAGCCTCCCACCCTACCCAGCCTGGAACGTGTGCAGTTCATGACCAGCCAATTTGAGTTATGAAAGTACAGGTGTAAGAGGAGACAGGATTTTCTCCATCTNATGAGTTGGTTTAGCCCCTCTTTGATGAAAGAAATGCTTCGGACTTGGTATGCTCTCTCTAGTAGATCTCATGGTTAAAGCACAATAAAAAGCCAGAATTAGGAGTTGGGCTTGGAGCTCAGTTGGTAGAGTACTTGCCTAGCATGCACAAAGCCCTGGGTTCAATCCCCAGTACCACATAAAACCAGGAATGGTGGTGCATGTTATGTGATCCATGCAATCAGAAGTTTATGGTCATCCTCAGCTATACAGTGAGTTCAAAGCAAGCTAGGGAATAAATGAGACACTGCTCAGAGTGAGGAGGAGAGAAAATCTGATATACTTGGTAACAGCAGTGATGATGATAGTGATGTTGGTGTTGGTGATGATGACAATGGTGATAATGATGTCGATGATGGTGGTGGTGGTGATGATGCTAGTGATGGTGGTGATGATGATGCCAATGATGGTGGTGATGATGATAATGATGGTGGTGGTGATGATGCCAGTGATGGTGGTGATGATGCCAGTGACAGTAGTGGTGGTGATGTTAATCATAATGGTGGTGATATGATGATGGTGGTGGTAGTGATGATGATGATGATGATGATGATGATGATGATGATGATGGTAGTGTGATGGTGGTGATGATGGTGGTGGTGATGACATGGTGGTGGTGGTAATGGTAGTGATAATGGTGATAACATTGGTGATGATGGTGGCAATGATAAACATAACGGTGGTGATGGTGGTGGTGGTGGTGGTAATGATCATGGTGATAATGATGTCATTTTTTTTCAGAGCCCTGGATTGATCCTCAAGGGCCACACCTAACCTCTTATTCCTCTGGCCATGGAAGGAATACATTCTTTCCTGAAAAATCATGATGCCAACCCAAATCTTCTTCATCTCAGTCCAATTAGGCAGCAGCNGGCTCAGGCCTGAGCAGCTTCCTCTGATGGTNTTTACCTGCTCTTGGCATTTGGGCTGATAAACACAAAAGATAACTTTTCAGAAAAATTAATGAGATTATCATGGAAAATAAATAATCATCAATTAAGCATCACACAGAGAAGTGTGGGTTAGAGTTGCTGACAGGAGGGATATTTTCATCTTTCTATTTCTGGAAGAAACCTGAGATCTGACAAATGATGAGACNGTAACAGTGAAAACTGTGTCCCCCTACAACCTCAGAGGCCTTCAGGGGGCAGGTTCAGGCCTTAGGCAGTCAGGCTATCCTTCCCTGGGGGAGGCGATAGGGATGTGGCTTAGGATAGGGCACTAGCAGAGAAAGTGGGGCATTCAGAGGTACCCGGGAAGCACTGAATCTACTCCCTTAGCCCACAGAGGGGTCAGTGGACAGACAGATGAGCAGACGGGGGAAAGGTTTTCCTGATCTCATGGAAGATATAGTGAAGCAGGACAGTTATATGCTAACTGCATAAATGCAAAAAAACCCAAGTATGTCAGGAAGGGTGTCACATGCTCTAATCCCAGCATCAGGAGGCTGAGGCAGGAGGAAGGCTACTAGTTTGAGGCAGCCTGGACTATATAGTGAGTTTCAGGCTTGCCTAGACGCCATATTAAAATATTTTCTACACACACACACACACACACACACACACACATACACACACATACACACACACATACACAC
>LZPO01108042.1:49665-71956 GCA_001675575.1 Neotoma lepida | reverse complement strand
CTTCCACCTTTTTGCCTCAGTGTGGTGAAATTTTCCTGTCTTAGCATCTTTTGTCAAAACTTTTTTTCTTTAAAGTCAATTCATTTCCCCAAAAAAAAAAAAACATTAAAAAGGAAATTCATGAAAAAAGAAGTGACCTTTGAATGCACTAGACAGCAACTTTGGTTAAAAAAAAGAAATAGAAAATCCCCAAAGGATGTACTTATACACACAGACAGCAAATATTAATTTTATAACTGTTCAAATTAATGATTTAATTCCCAATTGGTAAATAGTGAATGGGGCAGAGGAGCAAAGACTTCCTTCTTCCTACGCTGGATAAACGAGAACAGAAAACAGCCAGTTCTATGTGACCCTCTATCTTCACTCACACATGCGTGCCTTTCTCACGTGTGTCATAACTGCCCAATCTGAAACAGTACATCACAGATGACAGACGCCACCAGAGAGTTCAGGACAGCCGATATCGAGATGTCCAGCAACCGACCCTCGTGCAAAAGGAATTCTGAGCGGTTTTCGTCCACTCTGGCCATGGCCAGCAAAGCCTTGGCCGCCCTGCACATCATGTCTACACTAGGGGGCTCCAAGGGTGGGGGCTGCATGTGCATGAGGTTATGTTGGCTCTGCTGGTACTGCGCCATCGTGACCCCGTCCTCTAGGAAGCTTATCAAGTTTCCAATGCTTCCTTTCTGGACAGCTATTGCCCTTGCTGCCAGTGCGTCCCCCTGGGCAAGGTTGGATAAGAGCGCCATGGACATTTCTCGACAGACTGGGTTTTTGCGATCCCCAACGTACCTAACTAANGTAGCATAAAATTTCTCCTGACGACTAAATGGAGGTGTGGCCAAGATCAGGTCCACGTTGTTGTCCTGGATACTGAGTTTACAGAGGGTCTCCAGCACAAGTCTCTGTGGTGACAGGACTGAGTTGGGCCCCACGGTGGGAAAGGGGTCCTGTGCCTCTGCAGACGGGCACACCATCCAGTGCAGCAAGCCGTCCAGGATCGGCAAGCAGATGCTCTCCGTGTATGCAGACAAGTCTAGCTGCCCAGAAATGTTGGCCAACGTGACCAATGTGTTATCCCGCAAGACCTCAAGGCAGTCCCACCACCACTCATCTTTGCTGCAGGCCACCCCCTTGTCCTCATCCTCCTCCTTCTCATAGGTTTGTGGCGCCCGTTTTCTCTCTGGATGCTCATGATGCAGCAGAATCAGCTTTCCCAGGATCAGCACCAAGCCTGGGTGTTTGGACATCTCTGCGTCGTTGCCAGGCACGAAAGACAAGCTCCGCACGATGTTGGACACACAGATGCAGCGCTTGGCCAGCGAGTCCTGCCAGTGTGCGATGGTGCACAGGGGCGTCTCGTCTCGGCTCCTGGGCTCGTCCTCCAGAAGCCTGATGTTCCGGTGGCTTTTGGCCTGCTGGATTCCAAAGGGAAACTTGCTGCTGTCGGTCTGGGGTCCTGGGTTGGCGTCTTCGGGCAGGGCCCCTGGCCGGGCAGACAAGACATCATCGATGGTGGCTATGATGCTTTTCTCTGGCTGTTCCTCAGAATCACCTTTGCCTTCCGGCTCTTTCTTCCTTCCTGTGGAGCTCAGAGGCGGAGGTGGGCGCCTTCGAGGAGGGATCTCCATCTTGCTCTCAAAGTGAGTCTGGATGTGCTCTGTAGTGTCACCGCCCCCCAGCTGCCAGTGTAGGAGTCCGCTGTTGAACTCCTGCACACGGCCCAGCTTGTCAGACCGGTCCACCACAAACAGGTTGCTCTTTTTGACAATCTTTATGGGCAGCTTGTCAAACTTACTGGCCTGCTTTGGTGTCTCCTTGGGGTCCACGGCTGAATCTGGAGCAGCAGGGCCAGCAGTGCTCTTGCCCTCTGACTCCAACTTTTCGCTGTCTTCCTCCTCCTCCTCCTCCTCCTCTTCTTCATCAAGACACTCAGCATCTTCTTCTTCTTTCCCAGAATCGTCTCCTGAGGACTGGCTGTCGTCTTTCTTCCCCACATGGTGACCAAGTGCTTTTTGGCTGGGGTCACCCACTTCATATTCCATAAGAATTCCGAAAATGTCAATTAGGCATTTTCGAAAGTACTCTACTAAAAGTTCCAGGAATCCAGACAGCTAGAGAAGAGAAGAAAGAGAGAGAACAGGTACAGGGTGAGGACATCAGCTCTGACTGAAGGGGCAAGAGCCTGAGCCTAGGGCAGCTTTGGGTAATGACGTTCACACTCTTTCAATGTCCTTCTGGCCAGACCCTGGAGGCCAGACCACACATCAGAGAGCTACCTTCCTGATGATGGACTAAGTGTGCATGAGTGTGTCTCTGGTTCTCTGCCAACTGGCACTGCCAGCACCAGCACCAGCTTTCCAGAGCCATGGTTCCAACATGGGGAGAGCTCTACCACTCTCTACAGCTTGCATGATTTAGGGATTGCGCATTGTGAGCAGTAGGAGCAAGAGTTTTATAGACTCCTGCACCCAAAGCAAATCTGTTTGTTCTTCTACTGTTTATCTGGGAGTCATCTGCTGGGGGTTTTATGGTTATTATTCTTAGGATTTTTATGGTTATTTTTGTCTCAGGTGTCATAGGTTGCCCGAATTTACGTTCTCTCTCTATCTTTTGGAGGAGATAATTTCAGCAATGTAGTAGCTCATAAACACTGAAAATTATCAACAAATCAATTTAGTCTCTGATAAATGAATGAGACTACTCCATAAGATGCAATTTAAATTTCAGTTATTCACAATGCTAAGTGAAAGACAAGCACCACTACAGAGAGGCGCTGCCTGCAGAAGGCTGAGCGCTCCTGCGGCACGGCTCGCTCCAGCACACAGCCTGTCATACTCAGGCTGTAAACGGCATGCAATGAGGATCCCGGATGACAGACTATGGAAACCAGCCACACTTTCAGGTCTATTCTGTTCCTTGGAAGGGGCTTGGGACACTTGTCCTGGGGTGAGGGGACATAAGCTGTACCACACGTCACCTCTGTGATCCCGAAGGCATTCTCTCCCACGTGAAGTTTGGGTGGTTCCCTTCCCTTTCACAAGAGTACCTTTTCCCTGGGAAAAGGGCAAGTTAACCAAGCACTTCTGGGAATAAAAACGCACGACCAGCCAGAGTTCACTGTCATGAGGATGAAGGTTCTAGAAAAGGCTGGACGCATTATTTATCTTAAAAACAAAACACCACCACCAAATCATGCAATATTTGCGACACGTTAATTTATTCCACCAACTTAGAATTGCCTCTCGGGCTACACGGAAGACACAGTGAGAGAAACAGTGTGGTGGAAAGTTCTGGACCTATTCATTAGCAGGAAGGGAATGGACAGCCTGCATCCTCAGGGGGCTGAGCTGTTCACACCACACAGAGAGAATAAAATCCTCTCATTTCTGTCCTCAACAGCTCTTTAAAGCCCACAGCCCCAGTGGCTGGCATCCTTCTCAGGCTCCTTGCTCTCAGTCAGTCACACTGCTAGAAGCTCTTTCAGGCCAACTCTGAACTGAGGGTTTCCAGATGGAGGAAGCAGCAGGATTTCAAACAACTGCTTCAAAACAGCCAGGAGAAAGGCAGAAATGGGTAGGGGGGCAGACCTGGANGCAGGCACGGCCAGGAGTCCCTGGTCATTTCAGTCATATGGTGGGGACATAAGGGTCATTGATCTCCATCTCTTACGTAAGTTACCTATTTTCTACTGGGGAAAAAGGAGAAGACCGCAGCCTGGGGTGCGTGGTGCACACATACAACCCTAACACATGGAAGCAGGAGTCCACTTCAAGATCACATAGTAGGTTCAAGGGCAGGCCACNCGAGCCCCTGCCTCAAACAAATGACTAAAAAAACAATGAAATAAGTAAGAAAGAGATTATGTTGCCCTGAAAAGTACTTTCTGTAATTGCCATCAATTACAACTCCATTTTATGTTTTGATTATTCCTACTGGCCTGTTCACTCCAAACAACAATTTCTTTGCTATTATCTTACACACACACACACACACACACCATACACACACAGGGCCACTTTTTTTAATGAGAAATATGGGAATGTATATATACATATACATATGTCTACCCATACACCCCAAAGATAGAAATGAATTACCATACCAGACTAAGTACTCAGGCAACTATATATTGATTAATGCTGCTTCATGATAATTACAGTGATTCAAAGTCTTGGATGGTCACTGCTCATCAACGTAGGCACCAGCACAAGCACTGTGCATTACTTAATTTTAAAGCATTCTAACTTGCTGCAAGCTGCACTGTGGCTGCCTCACCTGGGAAAGGTTGAAGGTGGCGACAGTGCTGTCGTCATAGAGGAGAATGTTGATGGTGTCCAAGGCCCAGGTGCTCTCAGCCAACAGACCCGACTTAAGCGACATCATCACACGCCAGGCCTCAGGAGTAACTAAAAAGGAGAACAGGATATTAGGAACATTTACCCTACAGTAAGAAGCAGTGTTGGCTAGAGTACAGATGTAAACAAATGCTTGCAGAGTCAGCCATGGACGACCATCTGACTTTAGCTGGAGATGATAACTCTCAGGATACTTTTTGCTTTAGGGGTTAAACAGGAGCCCTAAGTGCTTCTAGTTGTGGGTGGGCCCGGCCAGCATGCATGGTCCTTGTTATCTTGGGTGTTTCTTTTGCCACTTGGTAAGAGTCTGAAAGGGTGCACCAGGTTTGCATCATCCAACCACTGCCAGCACAGCTGCCTTCTTTCCCCTCCTTCACGCAAAAGGACCTCAAGGTGGTGTCTTGAGAAGACCGGCAAGCTTGTGGACTTAGAAGGAAATGTAATCCTCAACAGTGTAAGCTTAGACAAAGGTCTTGGTTTTCCAGCGCTGTCTTCTCCCACTTCTCCGCCCCTCCTTCAGAACATGCTGTGGCTGTCTACCAGGTTAGTTTTCAGGGTGTGCTGAGCCAAGGAGAGGAAGACTGAAGCCTGCACTTTCTGTTCTTCTTCCAATCCTGCCACNAGAATTGATGGCTGAATGAGAGCTGTCAGGTTTGCGGAGGATGGGGCTACACAGGGGGCTCCCCATGTCCTGAGTTTGCAGTGGGAGCTCTTCAGGAGGCCTGTAGGGGCCTGTGATGTGACCCCGAGGTGGAGAGAGAACTTGATCTACCCCATTCACTACAGCTACAAGTGGTACAGTATGTGTGTGTCTGTGGTGGGGGGCTGTATGTAGGTGTGTCCAAAGACATCCTTAGGTGTGATTTTGTTTTACAAGTTTTAAAGAGGAAAACAAGACTTTTGTCATAAAGGGGTCAGACTTTTGAANATAAGGAGCATAAATTTCCCTAGGCTGAAGGTAAGCACTGACAGAAACTGAACTAAGAGGTTAAACAAAACAAAACAACAAAACACAACCAGAAACTGGGCTGGAGAGATGGCTCAGCAGTTAGGCACACTTGTTCTTGGAGAGGACCAGGGTTGGGGTCCTGGCACCTGAATGGCAGCTAACAACCACCTTTAACGCCAGTCTTGGGGACTTAACACCCTCTTCTGGCTTCCTTGGGCAACACATGAATATAGTAAGATATACATGCAGGCAAAATATCACATAAAATAAAAATTTAAACATACAACATACACACAAACATAAATATCTATTTCATTTAATTACTCTATAAAATTGGGCTCAGTATCTGTACTCCAGCATCTCCCCTACAGCTCCCATATATAAAAGATACCCTATTTTTNCTTACCTGTACCTGCTTAATGTCCAACAATTGAAAGCATCTTTACCATCATTAATTAAATATCTTTAATTTTCTAATCACTGCAAATGGTTTTAAGGCAAGTAATTCCAAAATCTTTGAAAAAAAATGTTTTTCTTACACAACCAAGAGCTATTATTTCCCTTGCTGTGTTAAACGAACTTCAAAATAAATGCACAAAAGGCTGTGTTTACTCCAGACATTCCAGACCGCTAATTAGTATTCCCATCGGCTCACAGAGGACGGTCGAGCAAACATTAGTATTCAGCTGAAGTTACCTGCTTGGCCTGTATCTGCCAGTGCGGTGTGGGTTACAGCAATTCCATACATCATAGCAGAGACCATTCCACATATCATATCTATCCATCTATATAGCATGGCCAGGTTTCTACCTTTCCCCATGGAAATTCATCCTGTATTGTCATCAGAGTGGCTTGCCTTCAATTTCCTCAGCCTCACAGTGGGTCTCTTAAGCATTCGTTGCAGCAGTTAAGTGGCTTGGTTAAGGTTAACTCTGAAGCCAATGCACAGCATACGTGGGCCTCTCCCCTAGCACTCTAGTTTCTCGTGCAAGCAACCTTTGCACCTAGAAGTGTCATCACTCTGACGCAGGCTCTCCTCTGGCCTGTTTCTTATTCAGATGAGNGGCTTCTAATCAATGCTCCCATATGTAAATATCCTGATAATTTGTATTACTAAGAATCCCATCCAATTGAATGGATGGAAATTACATCTAAATTAAAGTTCTAGATTGCAGAATGCAACCCATTTTCAGAACACCCCTTCCAAACTCTTACCAATGTCTTTTGAGGTGATCTTTCGCCTTTGTTTCAGGACTGGCTGTGATGCTTCTACGGAGCCAGGAGGAAAGGTAATCTCCCTTCTGATTGGCGGCGGCTGAGGGGGTGGCCCGGTGACCTGGGATGTGGGGACTGTGGGCATGGCCTTCTGCATCTTCATGGCAGGCAGGAAGGGAGACTTGCTTGGAGACATGCGACTCTCCAAGGAGCGCTGGAAGGAGGCAGGGCTGGGTGCCCTGGAGATGTGGTTTGGCAGTGACGGTGGCGTCTGGTAGGATGACTGAGGTGGGCGCGTGATGGGCTGCATGGAGGCCGAAGACGACATGTAAGGCTGGCGCTGGCTGACGTGAGAAGGCCACTGGCTCTCGTGATTGATCCTCTGGTCTGGTACCATCATATCATCTGTACGGTTCATGCCTGGGTAAGGCGGCGCCTGTGCAGGGCCACCTGGGCCTTGCCTGTTCTGGTAGGGATAAGGCATATCGTTGCGTGTTGCCCACATATTCTGCTGAGGCCCCTCACTGGAGGATGACTGCATGGGGCCACCCATCATCTGAGGTGGGATTCCATGTGGCTGCATCTGGCCTGGGCCCTGCATCCTTTCTCTGTTGTAGGGGTAGGGATACTGTCCCTGGATGGGCCTCCTGTCCGGGCCAGAGTAAGAGCTTCCATACTGGTTGTACACTTCCTGCTGCTGGCTGCCATACTGCATATTGTACATATCCCCTTCATGGCGCTTGGCTGGAGGCCCGTACATGCCATCCATATGGCGTTTGTAATTCTGAAATTCATATACAGACAAATCATACTGATGTACTCTTAGAGGTATAATCATACACACTCAAATTATGCAAAATAGTTATTACTGGGTAGAATGTTCATTTCAAAATGAATAGGGGACGCTTCTACACACAGACAACCTCTAATAATTTAGGCTTGGACTTCAGTATCGCCACACACTCTGAGGAGGGCTTCCCAAGTCTGTTTCCATGTATATGAAATTTTGTGTGAGAAACACAAGGACCCCTCTCTCCTTGGGCTGCAATACAGGGACAGCAGAGCATGGGTGACCACCATAGCAGCACATGTGACAGATGGAACTGAGAGGACCCCAGTGACAAGGTGTGCTGCCTTACAGGAGCATGCTGGAGATCCCAGGGCCACCCTGGGAGGTTCTGGACTAAAAGGACCCCTTAGGCCTCAATAGATACCAATGCCTCTATGCCAACAGAGTTCCTCAGGCTGGGCCACCACACCTGATGTCCATATCCTGGCTCCTGCTCAGATGCCCAGCTTGTCCAGGTCCATTCTCCATGAAACTCATACTGGTCCCTCCACACGACTCCTTCTACTGATCTCTATCGCCAGAGACTCTTTCACCAGTGCCCATCAGGTGGGTGGGGCTTCGTGATGGGGAGCAGAGATGCTGAGGGGTGAACTATGCTATTTCACTTCACTTCAAGCTGCTTACATTAAGTTGCTTCAACAATTGTTACGTACGCTCCGGAAGTAAATGAATATTTCAAAGACTTTGTTATAGAAAAATTCTAAAAAGACAATTCCTATATTTTGTTTTGTCAGAGATCAAAAAGGTAGCTCAGCAACAGCTGCATTCGAGTGGCTGAGGCCATCCCCAGGGTCACTGTGACTTTTGCATGACTCAGCTGGGAGCCAGCATGAACTATCCTATTACTCAAAATATGTTATTAATTATTAGTTTAAAGAAAAAATTTTAATGAGTACACTTAGGGGGGCAGTGGGCTATGCAGTCACTAGAGTAGTACCCACCAAAATACGTGGTGTCGATGTCTTATTTTAAAAGAGCCAGCTTTCAGTCTTGGTCTACAACAGTCTGAGTTTCTTCTATTGTAAGTATGGTACATTTCTATCCTACAGTGGATTTACTAAACAGCATACAGCTGTCCCTGGGTATCTACAGAGACTGGTTCCTGCGGGTCACATCTATGGACATTCAAGTCCCTTGGAGAAAAAGGCTCAAGATTTCTACACCATCTACACACACTCTGTCATTTTGTTTATTTCTAGAGTACTCAAATTCACAATACAATGTAAGTGAACGCTACAAAAATAGCTGTGCCCTATTGTTTGGAGAATGGTGACAAAGGAAATGTATGCACATGTTCTGTGCACTTGTCTTTGGACCTGTGGTTGGCTCAGTTCATGGATCTGGAACCCGTGGGCATTGGGGAGGCGGGGACCACAGACACATGTCCAGCATGCTATATGTATCTCAGAATACTACATGTCAAGAGCTGTATTCAATTTTCTGAGTTCAAAATCCCAGGAGTACCTTCTAGTTAACCCACCCTGACCACTCAGTAAAGTGGAGGACTTCTGTTAACCCTCCCCAAATCTTCATAAGAAAGACAAAGGGAAAACAGACCCACACCCATTGGTCAACTCACCGGCTGCTGTGGGTACAGGCCAGGCTGGTGTCCTCCATACGGTGGTTGTCCTGTGGGAGGACCTTGGCCTGGATACTGCTGACCGTAAGCCTCATGCCTAGAGCAAGGTATTCAAAGAAAACTTAGTTTACATGGGACTTGAGGCAAACAGACATGAACAACCCATTTCTAGAAACTCTACCAGATGGCCCTGCCTTCTCTCCACACACACCACTTTCAACAGCACAGGAGGCTACAGCTGTGTCCCGGCCTCTTGCAGGGATGGTAACACCCATGTCGGAGCAGAGCCAAACTCCCAGCTCAGGCTATTGCTAATAGGTGTCAGAGGGATACCGGTTGGACAGGCAGGACCTTGTGTGTACTTGTCCTGGCTGTGGCCTCTTCCTTTGAGGCGGAAGCCCCACCCATCCCTGAAGCTTCCACTAGCGAGTGCTGTACGGTGGTGTCATTGGAGCAAGAAGCAAGAAGAAAGCAAGGTTCAGCAGCAGCATTTCTCGAAGCATCAGAGCATGGATGATGCTGCCATCCTCTCCTCATTCACTGAGGACAGACATGTTTCGGACTTTAAAGCTAGACTTTGGGAGTGAATCCCCAGATGCTAAACCTGGCAGAGAAGTGGTCAAAATTATAAGTTCCTAATTACAAGGGGTACAGAAAGGACAATAACAACGACTAAAAGGAACTCCTATCAAACTGTCACACAGAAATAAAGCATTCATTTTCAACTGCTCTAACACTTAGAAATGGTAAATGCCATAAAATTAACATTTTCCAGGGTAACAGATCTGAAGCATGGACAATCACTGGCTTAATTTAGAAACACTGGATCTTATAGGAGGGGAAAGCAACTAGATTGGATAGATTATTAATCTGATCAAGAAATGAAAATAAGAAAAATTTAGACTATCACATGCAAATAGACAGAGGAAGACTCCAGAAGGAAGTTTAGAGAGAAGGACTATAATCGACAAGACTAAAACTTAAGATGAGCAGGCAACGTTTTTCAGAAGATTGCCAACAACGAGGTAAAAGGCTCTGATGTGGCCTAGTCAAAGCCAGGCACTGGTAGGAGACAGAAGAGCAAGCTTCCTGGAGACTCTTGAGGAGACTGTCCTTGTACAACTGTTTAATCTCAGTGGGGGAAAAAAAACCAGTAGCTCTTACTGGATCCTAAAACCAAACCTAACCCAGCCGAGCCCTTATCTCATGCACTAGGGATCCACAGTGGCTAAAAGTCACCTCACTCCATGCATTAGGCACCTGTGGTGGCTCACCGAGCAGAGGATACCAACAGATACCCGTCACACATGGGCAGGGTATGTCACCTGGTTACCAGTGGTGCTGCACTTTAAGAGCTGGGCTCCTAGAAGAGCCAGGGAGACACCTTTCTCCGTGTAACAGTAACCTCTCATACCCACTCCTTGGTATAAGTCCTCTCCACTCATCATCCCTCCCTGGGCTCTAGCAGGTGTGCTGGTGAGAGGGCCTGAGTGTGCCCATGTCACTCTGGGCAGACACCAACCATACCAGGATTGTGGAAGAAGGGACTCAAATCAGTCCTGTCCTTCACCAGCACACTGCAGCTGCAGAGAGGACAAGGCCCTTTCCTCTCGTGTGCTTCATGCTTTTCCCTCTTAAATGACAAGTACAAAGTACATACTGAAAGACTGCTCAAGCATCTCTCTCACTAGGGAAGAAGAGAATACATCATACAAGAGAGGCCTTTGGTGTCAGCCATGGGCACAGGTGAGGGGTCACTGTCACCACTGAAGGATGAGGCTTCTGGTGGCCTTCCTGTGACATCTGTCTTCCTAAGTACAGTCAGTATAAGAGTGATCCTGTGGCCTGACCTGCCATGTGGATGTCAAAATGGCTTCATTGGAGAGGCTCTCGTGTCCCTGAATGGTGGGCTTTCTCAGAGATGTCTGTTAAGAGCAAAGTACACCCTTGGTCCAGAACTCAGAAAGCCTGAGAGCCAAGTGTGACATCCTAAGGAAGTATGGGGAGGAGGGCCTGGTACTGAAAAGCTCAGGAAGCTGGCAGTGTTTACAGGTAGCACATCTAGGCTGTCTCACTGTGGTAACAACTGCTGCCTCAGAGGGACGCTGGTGCTGAGTGGGATGGTGCAGTGTGTTGTGGCTCCTGAGTTCTGAGGGAAGAGTGGCCTGCCCCAGTCACATCNGGACACCTGAATCTGAGGTATGCTGAGGACACCTGCTTGTAAATAACAGCCCCTGACTGTCTGAGACAAGTTCTTCACATCTGGCTGAGGCCACCCACTCTAAGTAGACACTGGACACTATGCCATCGGGGCTCAGACATATGCATTCGAGGAAAGCAGTTTCTGGTCAACTGTCTCTTCTTCATCACAAGTACTCACCTTCGGTCATAACCGGCTCCATAGGGAAACTGCTGCCGCTGGCCCATGCCCAGGCTGGACATGGCACCCGAGGGACTCTGGTTGTACATGTCCTGCATGCTGCTGTTGGGCATCTGGCCTTGTGCCATAAAGGGCTCGCTACTTCCAGGCACTGTGATAGGTCAAATAAAAAGCACAGAATTAAGCATTTTCTGAAAGTCAAAGGGCCTATACATCCCTTCTAGTAATTTCCATGGTCCCTGTATGTTGTCTGACACACCACGACCCTAATGAAAGGATAGGAAGTTTGCCCAAGGGAGCAGAATCCTGAGATGGTCTTGAAGACACCTGCATCCTTGCTGCTTGCTTGACACGAGCCTCTGATCCTGACCTGAGCAGGACCCGGAAACAGACTGGGCTGTGGCCCTGTGATTATANCATGTTCCATGGCACAGATGTAGTGATGGTTACAGCTGAACGTGCACTCACCCAAGGGGAGCATTCAAGCAACCCTTCAGATCTGGGGCTGAAGGACAAAGATGGGGCTATCTGAGACTCTCCTANTGGCCTTGTCATAGAAAGAGGCACATTCTGAAGGGTGGGCGGAGAATAGCCAACAATACGATGGTCACTTTGGCCCCATAACCATAAGAGACTAGGAATAAATTCTGCCAACAACTTGAATGAACCTGAAGGGGACCTGGAACTCAGAAGCTCTGTCCTGGCCAAGACTTTGGTGCTGCGTGAGACTTAGAGGCCCAAGCCTCTGCTGTTATTGGTGTAGCCTGGCCACTCGTCAAGCAGCAATGTGGAAGCTATTAATGTTTATGTTAATTACTGTCTATAGAACGAGGTGATACCAGCTCANGAAGGGGTTGTAAATAAGACATGAAATATGTGTTTAAATTAGTTCCCATCCCTATAAGGAAAAGCCAGAAAACCTTGACATAAACATACATTCACAACAGCTCAGGGGGCTGGAGACATGGCTCAGTGGTTAAGAGGACGTGCTGGACCTGAGTTCAGTTCCCAGCATCCACAGCAGCTGGTGTTTCACTATGGCCTGAAACTCTATGGGGATCTGAGACTCACTTCTGGCCTTTGGAGGCACCTGCATTCAAGTGCGCATACATACACAGAGATATACATATGTACATACAGTCAAAAAAATAGAAAAAAAAAAACAGCTGAAGACGGGATAAGTCATGACGCATTTCTATAAAAAAGTAGACCACCAATGAGGGTGCATATGCAAATGAGCATCTGCTCAGAGCCTGAAGAAAACTGTATTAAGTCCAGAAACCGGCCTGCAAGTATATTAAACATTTTAGTGTTTAATTGCCCCATGGCTACTACTTGTCTTCATTCTCTGACAGCTACTTCTATGTGAGGCAAAACTGACTGAAGTTATCTGAGTCAATGCTGTCACATGTGGACCAGACACAAGGGCTGAGGCCAATGTAGAAATATCACAACTGCCACCTTCTCTCTGTCTGAGCTCACATCAACTTGTGGTAGAACCAGTTTTGAGATTACTTTCATTTTGTAGATGGAAAGACAGAGATAGACAGAAGTCAAGTGTCATAATTAAAGTTAAGTAGTTTAATTCTCTAATACACAAAGAAGTCTTTACAAAAAAAATCAACAAAAAAAGATAGTAAGTCAAAAACAAGAAAAACCCGTTCACAGAGAAAGGAAACTAAATGGTCACTCAGCATNNGACAGACCTGTAGTCTCACTGAATACAGAAATGTAAGTCACAATCTGATTGGCAGATGTTACAGTGGCTGGTAAGAATCAGCTTAGCAAGCAGGGGCCCACACACCTGCACACTCCTGCCAGTGCATGTAAGTGACTGCTGCACCTTCTGCTGGTACCTGCTGTGGGCTGCCACCTCCTGGCACACACAGAAGTATGTCTATGTGTGTTCACAGCCCATGTAGTTNCCTCTCACAATGACACTGGGCTGGGTTACATGGCTAGTTCCGACCAACAGGCTCAGGAAGATGGATGCAAACAAACACTTGCATGAGCTTGCAAAGGCCTTGTTATCTTGGATCTTCTTCTTGGAACTCCCCTTCCANGCTAAGGGTACCCTAGAATCTACAAAGAAAANTCTCAGACTCTGGCTGGGTTCCTAGTAAAGACTCCGCCGACGTCAGCCATGCCCCTGATGACACAGCCATGAGAAACAGTGAAGTTCCGCTGACTGAAGTCAGTGAGGTTGGGGCAGTTTTCTATACCANAAAAGNTGACCGAGGTACTTCATTCCTAGTCTTTGATTCGATAAATCTTCTAGCAACCCACCTCANGGAAACACTACCACAATCACAGAAACAGTTTATTCAAAAATCACCATTGTTTTGTATGAGCAAAATGGGAGGAAATGGCCCACCCAGTGCTAAGTACCAGGGTCTAGTTAAAGATTAAACACAGCTGTGTGTATGGATATTAACAGACACTCAAGCACACTGGGTACCATGGTCAGAGCTTCAGAGAGACAGAGAAACGAGCAGGGTGGAGGCAGGTGGTGAGCAGGCAAGGCCGGCTCCACAGGATTAGGGTTCTCAGATCAGGCTGACTCTCTGCAGCACTGAGTCACAGGCCAATGACAGCGACACCACCAACAGTGGTTTCCACTCACCAAATTGGTCTGAGTTGTAGAATAAGGCAAACTGAAGAACAGAAAATTTTATTTACAACAAATTAGAGTTGGAAGAACATGTTTTCTGTGGACGGTTTCTGCTTTATTTTGGTAACAAGTGCTCCAGTGCTATGAGGCAGCAGGTGAGCTGAAATANACAAGAATTCTGCTATTTCTCTAGACTGACAGGGCTGATGAAGACACATTATCTCTAGCAGCAGAGCTCTCTGCTTGCTCCCCTAACTGCCCACATTGATTTTGTGCTGTGTGCACACGCACAGGTGCACATGCAGAAGCCACGTGGTATGGTCTGCCTCTGTGCTCCATCTTATTCTTGAGATGAGGTCTTTCTTATTGAATGTGGGGCTCACAAACTTGGCTAGACTGGGTGTCCAGAAAAGTCTGGGGATCCTCCTGTCTCTGCTCCCATGGTGCTGAAGCTGTGGGTATATCCACCACACCCACCTTTTATGTACATGCTGGAAATCCAAATTCAGGTCCTCCTGTTTGTGCAAAAGCTCCTTCCTGGGGAGCCATCTCCATAGCCTCTCAAGTTCATTCTTACAGTAGAGGCTGTAGGTATGAGGGAAGGAGGGGCACCCAGCAGCTGTCCCACAGCAGGGCACAGATCTGGCATGCAGGAAATTCTGAGGTCCCACCCCAAACACCAGTGATTACTTTTTCCACGTTATTGTTATATTTTTAGNGTTTAAAGGTGGGCTACGGACCCAGAAGCAGTCTCACACCCCTAAACCCCAGCTACTTCTAACAGGCTTTTGGCTTTCAAGGTTACTGCACTTACCATATGCTCTGTAAACCTTTACTTAGAAGTAGCCCCAAGACTCATGAAAGGAAGAACTACAGTTTATCTTGCTTTACANAACTGCTACCTGAAATACACTTGAAATAGTGTAAATCTCATTTGCTTACTAGTCTATACCCAATGCTAAAAATTTTGAGATCCTTCTGTTATATTTTTATAGTCCATAATACTCATCAAGGCAAGTTGCGGCTTTATGCATCTCTCCACTTATGGGTATCACGAAACTCACAGCTGGGGTGGTGGCGCACGCCTTTAATCCAAGCACTTGGGGAGGCAGAGGCAGGTGGATCTCTGTGAGTTTGAGGCCAGTTTGGTCTATATAGAGTTGTAAGTCAGCATAGGGTACATAGTGAGACCCTATCTAAAAAAAACAAAAACAAAAACAAAAACTCATGTATCCCAACATCTTAAGTATAATACAGCTGCCATTCCTTACCAGATCCCAGAATAACTACTGCTACAAAAACANCTTCACAATTTCACAAATACTTATATGACTTAACTTGATAGGACCTAACTGCATTTGGGTGAATGCCAAAAATCAATCTGCAAGGTTCCTTCCTACCTGATGCTGGTATGCACCACCCTCAGGACTCTTTGGGGCTGGCTGGTCTTAAGAAGACCCTGGTGCTTCTGGTGTCCCTGACACTCCTGCACTCCCTGAGCTCACAGGTCCCGCTGCTGCAGATACACACTGAAGAGCAGCCTCAGCCTAGCTCCAGACACACAGCCTGTGACTTGCCCCCTCCACAGCTGCTCAAGACACTGAGTTTCCTGCTACTCTGGCCCTTTGCCAACTAGTCAGAGACCCCTCCCCACTCATTCACCACCCCTCAAAGCCATAGAGAGCTTTTCTCCACTGCTTGCATCTGACTCCTACCTGACATCTCTGGCTCAACTCTCCCCACTGCCCCATGGGCCTCATCTCTTTCAAAGCACGCCTGCAGGCCACCAGTTACTCTCATACTTACTCCAAACAAACAAACAAAAACCCAAAACTGATTCATGCCGTTTCCCTCAGTAACATTTCTCAGCTGGTGAAAAACTCAAACTCATGAATGTGCCTGTCAGTTGAAGAGCCCTGGCCCCTGGCAGCTGAGGCCTTCAGCCTGTGTGCTCCTTCCTTAAACAGGCCCAGTGACCTCCTGCTGAGGTCTCAGTGGAGAGCTGACATCCCCACTTCTTTCCTGGTGACACACCAATCTCAGGACCTTTGCCTTCCTCCAATGCATTCATACATCACCACCTTTCCATGCCTTCCTGTACATTGGCTGTCTTCTGTCAGTCATGGCCTCCGTTTTTGTTCCCTCCTAAGTCTGTTAAGTCCTTGAAGAACTATGTAAGAATCCCTACTTAGCACCCAGGACATGTTTACACAATGCTGATGATGCTGGACAACAGGCACTTCCTGATCACAGGGGTCCATCATTCTACTGGCTTCTTGTGCACGGACTTAATCCTTAAGCACACCTGGAGCAGGCTCTACTGTTTTCGTCATCTCTAGATGAGGCAAGTAAGACACATAGGAGCTATTTTCCTATGGCTATAGCTTAAGCAAAGAAATGAGGTGCTGAATGGCGGGTGCTCACAACTGCTCCAAATGAATGGGTGAAAAGATTGTGAGGCAGTGGAGAGAAGAAAGCTTTCTGGACTGTGCCCATGCAGAAACTCCACCTTACTTACCTTTTCTCATTCCACTGAACGGGTCCTTGTTGGGCTCGTAGGGCACCCTGCCCATCATGTCTGGCATGCTCATACCCTGCTGGTACGGGGCATTTGGAGTCATCGAGTTCCGTTTTGGGTATGCTGAATCACCCACATCTGAGAATGGGTCGTGCACACTGATTGTACTGCTTCTGAAAGAGGCAGAAGATGGAAAGTTAATGACACTGCAGCACTATCTATACACACTGAGCTCCAGAAAGAAATCACTCTTGAAAATGGTAAACGCAAAACCACCCCAAATAAATTACAAGAACTAATGAGGGAAGAACTTTTTTTTCTATTAAGTTTGCTCCAAAAACAAAACAAAGGTTGACTCTCCATCTCAGAGTCCTCTGAGCATACCTTCCACTTTGCATGGGGGTCATCTGTCCATGAGGGGTAGATGCTGGGGTCGGTGGCTTCAGGTCCCCGGGAACCTCTGCCATTGAGTTGCTGCCGGTTGACTGTGGAGTCTGTGGGCCTTGTAAGGATCCTGAGTTAGCTGCAGTGGTCAGGAAATAGGGGAAGAGTTAGGGTTACTGAGGAAGGTAACTGTTGACGGCCATGTATATGAAGGGATTAGAAGTAAGACATTACTGGAAACATAGCAATAGTGTAGTAAAATCTGTCACTTAAACATTGTTTTCGTTAAGAAAGGGACAGAGTGGGGGGAGGAGAGAAAGTGTGAGTACGCGTATACTAAGGACGGAAGACAGGGCCTCCCACGTGAGGCAAATGCTCGGCACTGAGTTCTACCCTCATCACCAGTAAAGGAAGATTTCTGAATAAACGATTTAGAAACATACTTCATTTGTGAGCCATAAAATATAGTTATACGTTTGACTGGGTAATTGCTTCCTTTGGTATTCATCCCAGGGAAAAAGAGTCTAAGAAAAAGAAGGCTTTAGGCAGAAAATTGTTTAACTCAGCGTTGTTGGAGATACTCTAAATGTAAATAAAGAAGAAATGGATGAGAGTTTTGGCACATCAGTTTGATGGTCTGCAATGCTGTGCTTCAGAACACNGATGGGTTCTTCAGCAGCGGAAAATGTCTTCTGCTGGAAAGTGGTTCTGTAGGTTCACAAGGCACCTTACATTATTTTAATATCTTTTCAACAATTGGACATCTATGCTCTATCATTAAAAACACTATCACTTGAACTCTAACTCAGATTTGTTATTACAAATACACATCATGCTGGCCTGCATCTCTTCAGCACTGCTGTTGGAACTCTGAGACTGTTTCAACCACAATTACTTCAGAATAATAGTGCTCAGAAGTGAGNCCCTTTCAAAACTCGAGTGGCATTATTAATTAACCTTGCCTTACACAAATANTTCAAGAGCTCTACTTTGTCATCTATCACAGTTTTTAGCCTGCTAGATGTTCAATAGATAGATATTGGTTCAATGTATTGATTAGGCAGGAACGTACTGGGTGNATATGTGCCTGATGCATTTGTGCTCTTTTCAACAGGTGGACACAGAGTGTAGCAAACTGACAAAGGCCACATAACCCCACCCTCATGGCGTCTGTGAAACTACCTGGGGCTATGAGCACTGCAGACTGCCAGCCTATGGGAAATGGCACTTGCTTTCCTGTAGAGGAGGGTTCAAGTCTCACGCCAGTTCTTGTTTTACTTCAGAGTAGATGGAGGTTAAACCAGTCCCAAGCCATTACTTAATGAAGGTCAGAAATGTGAAAGGTGGGCATCACTTATGTATGCAAGAGACACAGTAAAGAAACTGCTCACATGACCTCTCCATGATATGGTTAAGGTTGTTATTGTAGATATGAGAGAGAGAACAGACAGAGGTATCTGGAAGGGCAAAGGCGGAAGTAGACTGAACATGGCCAGCAGACTGGACATGACCAAAACCATCTGTGAAAGGGGAGAATAGCAGGGGACAGAGAACAGAGAGCAGAGTGAGCACAGCATGGGCTAGGGGGGGCATTATAAAGAGAAGAGCAGTATCTGGGAGGGAACCCTAGGAGGCAGCATGTTAGCACGGACTTTGAAATGTCTAATGGGCATTTGTGATACTGAGGAAGCCTGGAGGCCCCTCATGTGCTTTGATATGAAACAACAGGTAGCCATTTGTCCTTTCTGTCAGAGGGAAGGGAAATGACTCCTTTTGGCAGATGGGGACCAGTTTCACAAGTTCCTGAGGAATGCTGGCTTTTATCTAACCACCTGAAGTCCTACNGTCCAGCNTGAGCTCACTTCTGGATATATGGACTGCCTTTTGGAGTTGGGGGACTGGAGTTTCCTTTGGACTTGACAGCTTGTTCTTAGAAACAAGTGTTGTCTGTCAGATGGGGGCTGGCCAGCCCCTGTGGCCTGAGTGGCTGCCTACTGTGTATGTGGAGCTCAGGAAGACTTAGGGATGGTTTCACCTCCTCACGGAGGTAGGAAAAGCTATCTAACAAACACTGGAAACTCTGGAAACTTGTACTAAGGCAGACTGCACTGAGGGAGCAAGGAGCCTTTTCAAACACCGACAGTCTACCAGCCCTGTAAACGCCCAGAACTGCAGAGAAAGGACCTCTTTTGGGTCACTTTCCTTGGAAATATGGCTCACAGCCTGCTGTGATGTTAGAAGGACCCTTATTTACAGAGTATTCACATTTATAGCTAATAAAAAAATGGAAAAATTCTCCTTTCTTGCCAGTTTTTCCTTTCCTTTCAGGAAGAAAAAAAAAATGAATACACCCTCTTACAACTCCATTAGCAGAGGAGGCTGGCGGGCTCTCTAGGATATCCTTACCTTTTGCCAGAAGCTACAAATGTATACTCTAAAGTAAACAATGGAAAGGTTACTGAAGGTTAAGTACATTCACACACTTCAGAGGGGAACTGCCAGGCTCCTGGCTGGGAAGATAATTTACACAGCATGAACCCGGTGCCCCAGTTCTGGTGGGAGGGGTGTGGTTAACAGTGTGAGGAGAACAGCTGATGTGTCCCAGGTCTAGTGACTAGAGGTCACCCAGAGGGCACCTTTGTTACTACGGCCCCTTTCTCATTTATCTTCCTCTGAGGATTCCCTAGTTGGAACCGTGACAGGTTTTGTGACATCACTTGTCAGCTAATAATAGAAATGCAGTCAGCCACCTGCCAGCAAAGATGGANCGGTTTTGGTTACAAACTTACTATCTGAATGGCGTTTCCTTGTCTCTGCCTGCCCTACTCCTCAGCTCCATTTCCCCAAGTCTGCTGGGGCCACCTGCTGTTGAATGAACTTTTCCACCAACTTGGAAAAGTTCAGTGTGGATCCCACTGGCACCTCAGAGATGCAGACTGCACGCTAAGGCCCCGGCGGGGGGGGGGGGGGGGTCTGTCTGCAAAGTGTCTGTCTGTAGGATGCAGCTGCAGAGGTGCAGGGGACAACCCTCCCAGGCTTGACTGAACTCAACTTTAGATTCAGAAGCCACAGCCAATCAAAACTAGCCAGAGACTCAAAATCTGGAATCCTNTCAGGACACAGACACATGATTTAGGGACACTTGATTCGGTGAAGGATGGGAAAACAAAGTAGAATCTTCATTAGAAATCTTTTGGTTTAGTTGGCCTGGATGTGCTGGCATGGAGTTTTAGCTGAAAATTAGCTTTAAAAATCATTTGTTAAAAGAGATCAAGAAAACATCTTGGCACAGGAATAATTTTCTTCAACCATCTCCACAAGGGTCTTGGAGCCAGGGAGGCCATCTGATGCATGCAGGGCTGTCACGCAAACCTGGCAATGGGCTACGGGGATACTGGTGATTACTGCCCCCTGGACAGGCTCTGTGGTCTGGAGCACCGTGCATGTGTTCTCTGGGATGGACTGTGACTTTATAGGCAATACCAGGAAACCTTGCTTCTGCTATCCCACATCACAGCAGGACCTTGGCTCCATCTGGACCAGGAAGTGCATGGGTAAGCCATGCTCCTTTGTGCAGTTAAAATGATAATGTTGCCATAAAGGCAGCGGTTCTGAACTGAGGAAAGGAAAGTGCTGGCTGTTCAGGGAACAGGCCTCCACTTTCTGCAGGATCTGTACCTCNGCAGGGCTTCCTGTACTGAGGCTGAGGCATGCTGGGAGAGCTATTCTCCACACGCAAGTGCAGGCCATTCAGGGACACAAGTTCTTTCCTGACAAATAAAATGCATCTTTAGATCTTTGCAGACATTACTGCTCTGGACTCTGCACCCCACTGGGGTTTTATTTTGGAAAAATAGTTTCAGAGCTGTTCATGGGTAGCTTCTTTCATTCTGTGAACTGAACGTAACGTTGTGTGGTTTTTAAAATTAGATTATCCAGTGCTCAGGTACACCCTGAATGGTGAAAGTTCGGGATCATAAAAGGGTGAGGCTGGAGGAGAGGGTTTTTCCAACTGGCAGACCTACATCTAGGGATGGTCAGGGCAGTGCATGGCTGGCTGTATTTATTTGAGGCCTCCACTGCCAATAGTAGCAGCTCTGCAACGCTGACAGTGGCCAGAGAATCATTAGAAGTGAACAGAATTCTTTCTCTGGCTTCTAGATGTAAACATCAGGCCTGTTTCAAAGGCATTTCCATCTAGGCTGAGGTATCTGGTGGGTTCAGTCAACAACATATGGCCAAACAGCCCAAANAGGCTTCTTGCANCCTCACTGTGTAGCTTTGGGTTCTAAGACTATCTCAGGGACATTTAAATTGCTCCTGCACCCAAGGCTGATGCAAAGATAAAATGACATGTATATAGAAGTTGCCTGGCCCACTGTACATGCTCAAGAAACATGGGCTGTCAGCTAGCTGCAGAACCAGCCATGTGATGGGTCAGTGCACAGTCTCTACCTTGCACAACAACTGCAATAGTGCCACCAAGTGCTGAAGGGTAACTAGGCTTAAATGTGATCTCTGTGATGACCAGTGAGTGACTAGAAACCAGGAATGGTGAGATTTTCCTGAGTGAAGTGTCCACTCATAACTANGCAGGAGGCCGATGTCCTCCTGTCTCTAACGTGGAAGTTACCAGCTCACAGTGTCTGGTAATTTCACACTTGACAGTCTAATGGGGGACAAAGGCCAGGTGGAGAGCTGAAAAGTGTGACCCGTTTCCAACAGCATGGGTGGAGGGGTAAGAAGGAGCTGCCTCATGACGGCACGTGAGGGCCTTTTCCATGGCACTGTAGGGATTCCCTTCAGGTGAGAACTTGCTGGACAGGAAACAGCAGAAACTAAGTCCAATCTCATTTTTTTTTAAAAGTACAAATTGGAGTGACCCAGACAGAAGAGGTGGTGCAAGCCAGCCATTGGGCCTGAAGGTGGCAGCACTGGGCCCGTAAAATACTAGGATGGGTTCATGTGGGTGTTTACTCTGCCTACAGGTTGATGGAATATTTTTAAATCCTCGTATTAGAAACAAAGGGATATGGCTCAGGATTCTAAAGNCGACTCTCATGAAATGAGGAAAGCCAAGGAGTGCTGCCTTCTAAGTCTGACAAGGGCAGTATCCACATCTCACTCTTCTCCTCAGCACTGCTGAGGAGGTCGGTTGTTCTCCAGGTCTAGAGCGTGGCTCAGCCAGCTGCCCTGCACTGGCCCAGCTGCAGCGCTGTCACTTACCAGGAGATGGCGGCTGCAGCTTGGGCTGCTTCTTGGCATCCCCGGTGCTGAAGACTTCGGGCGGGGGCTCCTCCCCACGCTCAATTTTGCACTCAAAGGCGAACAGGTACTGAATATACTGTTTCTTCAGGGAGCTGGCCGCGCTGCTTGAAGTGCCAACATTTAGGCTGGTTGCCAGCTCACGCCACTTCTTGTTTTTATTAACCTAGCAAAAAAAA
>LZPO01108042.1:30816-43458 GCA_001675575.1 Neotoma lepida | reverse complement strand
CAGTCCCCATCTGAGGATGGTCTTTAAGAGACACTGCCTATAACAGTGGGAAGGGCCTTCGGGAAGACCCAGTATCTTCTGCAGGTGTCCTAGGGCCATTTGGAACTGCTCCTCTGCTGTGACCATTGTACCCCAGGTTCTGAAACCNTTCGGGAGGCGGGGGAAGAAAGGAATGGACGTTGCTGAGAGATTACAGCAAGATATTCTTATAGTGCCACAAATGTTTTCCCTGCATATAGTTTAATTAAGCTAAAACGCGCATTTCCTCAAGCCTCTGAGGCAGATTTACATTTCAGCAGTCTTTACCATATGCTTGGTTCTATGTATATGTGTATGTGTATGGACAAATGTTTATTTATATTTTAGAATGTTTTCTAACAAGGCAGTGTTGGTCCACAGCACACTGTCAAAGCAACCACAGCAGCTCTGTTATTTTGCCCAGCTCTCGGCTGCTATTAGCACAGTCTTACTGGGGACACTAGTAAGAGCAATTTCAAGCGCAAACTGAAGTGGCGTCTTAGAAGGAGCAGGTCAATATTCCCGAATCGCATACATGTGCAGCGATCAGAAGCAACAATGGCATGAGGTCCTGCACAAGACGACTCCTCACCCCGCTTCCGGCATACCCATCCCACAGCAGAGGACACAGCAAGAGCTTAGCATGTTCCACTCGGCAAACACAGCCTCTCTTGTCCTTGTTTGGCACCGGAGCCTGAGGTTTGCTTACAGATTCTTAAACACAAAGCAATTTATGGTACGGAAAGAGATATGTGGCAATATTTAAAAAAAGAAAAACACTAAATTTCAAGTGTAATCCTCAGAAAATGAAGTCACTACTTTACTTTGCTTTTCTATTACATTTAAATAAAATTGAACTTTTTTTTGAGGTAGGGTCTTGCTATGTAGCCCACCTTACATTCAAACATGATTCTCCTGCCTTAGTCTCCCTACTCTGGGATTGTAGGCATGTGCTATTACATCCAGCTGGAAAGCAGAATTCTGGGTAAGGATTTTGCANAGCTCTCTTTGGGTAAGGACAGCTTGAGTAGGAAGTTGGAACACAGCACCTATCTCTGTCAGTTGTAATTCCATGACCAACAATAAGTGTTACATCATGTTTCCCAGTCTATTAGAGGTCTTAATTTTCACTAATTATTCTCAATTATTATCTTAAGTTTTAAACATTACCATTTTCTACCACTGAGCCAATATGCAAATGTTTTTGTAAATGTATTTGAATTCTTCCCATTCATTTAGCATTATTAATTCATATGCTTTTTCCTGTTACAAAGAGAGAGAAAGGAAGGAAGAGAGAAAGAAGAAGAAAAAAAATCCAGGGTGGTTTACTGAAAAATAAAACAAAACAAAAAACCCCCNANACCCATACAATATTGGCTGCCTTCTGAGACTCAAAGCAAATAGCATGATAGCCCATAAAAACGGGGGCAGTAGGCTCCCCCTTCCTCTGATCTGGCTGGAAGGGGGCCACTCCTCACTCTGGGTATTTCAAAACTGAAACCCATCTGTGGGTAGGGGGATGCCCGGGGCACCCTTCGATGCTCTGAAAAGGAAAATGCTGGTTAAAGCCGAGTTTCACAAGTGTTTGCTATAGCCGCCAGCTCTTCAACACACCAGGCTCTATATGTTTAACCCAGTGGATGGGTAATTAATGGCAGCCTCCTTTTGGGTTNTGACTAGATTGCCAGATCCTGCACAGCCAGNGTCGTCTTCCTTCCAACNCACTCTTCCTGAGCTGGGCTGTTTAATACATTGTCTTACAGAAATCAGCNTGTTAATTAAGTTTCTTGACAACTAATTTCATGTTAAGTTTTTTTTAAAAGATCTTTTGATTCCTTATATGAATGAATGTAAAGTTAAAGGTTACTATATTACTTTTTTTATTGGTACAGAATAATTTTTTTGGAAGGAATAAAGGCCCAATTTCGTGGTCAAAAGAGCATTTCTTGGTATGCACATGATGTTGCTGGCATTTATACGCCACACTTATCTCAAGATAGCTAGCATTCTTGTGCAGAATGTCCCTTGTCTCTCTCAATAGCTCTGATGCAGGTACACGTTCTTAGTCCAAAAATTCACATGCATTAACATTTCTATAACTTTGTCCATTTCAGACATACAATTTATAGATGAAACGGGCTGCTGTTATGATTCACTGTACCNGGTTGTAATATTTATTCATTTATTTCAGGTAAGCAGCTTTGGAATCATGTTTTAGATACAATAGCTCATGACAAAGTTAAACCAGGAGCCAAATGTGTCATTTATCTCCTGGCTGCTGTTAGTTTTCACGAAAATGACAGCTGGTTTTAGAGAAACCCTCCATGGCATACAGCATGCACCCCCAGGGAGGAGTCTGAGCCCCAAAGNGTCAGTGCGCTCCACATGGAGGTGGGTCTTCACCTCAGAACAGCTACTAATAATGCCAGAAAGATCTGCGACGCATATGACTTTGTTGTTACTAATACATTTATAAATTCTGCTTTTTCATGGATTAACAATGAAGTCTTATAAAGCAAACCAGCAAGCATTAAAGTATAATTAACTACCACCCCAAACCCTAAACCCCCAAAACAAAAAAAACCACGACAAACAACCAGGGTCACTTACAGGGCTTGATGGAGTCTTGGGCCAGCCTGGGCTGCTAATGCTATCGCTCTCATCTCCNTGAAAGGAGGAGATGCTGGCAGAGCTGGGGGACATTGGGGAAGGGACTGGCAGGTTGCCTGGGGTTGGAGGCTGGGAAATACCCTGAGAGCTGTAGCTATCCTGTGGTAGAGGAATAAGAAAAAATGACAAAGGTACAGCAAACTTTATTTAAAACAACAAAAGTAACATCCAGTTTAACAGACTGTGTATCACAAATGTATATATAAAGACATGCACAAACACACACGAAAATACACACATAGCAAAGGTACTAAAACATTCTTAGTATGGCTGGTCAGTCTGCTGGATGCTGGAAAGGCCACAAAGTCACCATGCTTACTTCAAGCTTGGATGGAATGCTAAGCATGGGATATCCCTTATGCAAGAAAGTAAGAAAACAAAAAGTAAATGCAGGGAAGCAAAAAACATAAGTATGCTGCTGCTGAGGTGGCCAAAACAGGAAGCTCCCAACTAAAGGCAGAGAAAATGGCTGCAAGTATCCACACCAGGCGAGATAAATCCTTTGCTTCCCCAGCAGCATCTCTTAGGTAGGTTTTGTCCTCTCCCCTCCCCACTGTGATCGGATGCTGTAAGAACTGGTAACTTTCAGATCCACACCATGGGGGGGGGGTAGGAAAAACTGCAGACATGTGGCACATGAAGGCATGAAGACAGGAACCGTGAGAGTGTCTCAGCACCAGGCTAAGGACAGCAAAGCAGCTCTGCAGGCAGTGACCATGGCATGCAGGGAGGAGGAAGTACCTTCGACTTGCTCTCGGGCTGGGGCACACTTTCTTCTTTCCCGTCTGCTTTAAGAGGCACGGACAGTTTGGATTCGCCAGGAGACATCATATCTGCAAGACCCATAGATGCTAATGGGAAACAGGAGAGAGAGTCAGGGTTATACCTGGGATGCACGACAGCACTTCCGCTCACATAAACTACTTCCTGAAGCACCCAGCACCCAAGCTTCCCGTGAAGGAAAGAAAGGGGGGGAAAGAGTCATGGGATCCTGGTGCACGCTGCTGTCAAAAATTCTTTTACATGGTGCAGGAGGCAGACTCTGTATACCTAAGACCCCCAAACACTGAGGCAAATCTATAGTATTTTTTCTGTATCACAGCTTAAGAGTTGGCAACAAGTAGAAACGGGCAGTCGTGTGGATCGCTCATGAGGCACTGAAAGCCACGAGAGTGTGCATCTATCACCCAGGTCCTAGAGGGCTTCGTGCTCTATTTCTTCAGGGCAAGTAATCTTTTGCAAAATCTTGACTGCTTCACANGGTCTAGTCTACATTAAAGGAGGAAAACCATACTAAGGACTTAGGGGAAGGTTCCTAGACTCTACAGTGGGCTCCTGTCCCCTCAGCTGGCACAGAGCCTGCAGTCATCAACCTGCTACAGCCGATGAGACACCACAGGAGCTCCTGACACAGCCTACACTTTCTATCTTCGGGCTGAGAGATGCAGCAAGCTCCACGNAGGCCCCAGATAAAGGTCCAGAGAACACCTGACTCATGCATATCACTGTACACACCAAAAGATATAATCAGGTGGACGGCTTCTTTTAACGGAGGAGTCAGCCTACTGAGGGCAGTGTAGTGATCCAGGGAATCAAGCTGAATTTCCACAAAACCTACTGTAGAGCCATTGGCACAACCCTGAGCTAAAGGAGCTGCAAGCNGATGCAAATAGATGTGTAAAGAACAAGAGGGAAACTGAGGCAGTAATCTGTCAAGATGACAGAAACCATAGGTTGCATAAACTGGACCTGCTTCAGATGCTGCAATGGCGAGTACGGGCTCGGCCAGGCAGGACACAGGGAACACAANGTACTAGAAGAAAAGGAAAAGCAAACCAGCTTGAAAAAGGTCCCGCAGATCGCNCACTACAAAACGATTACTGCACATATTTGTGCATTAGTATGTTTTAGAAAATAATTAGTTTTAATTACAGCAGTGAGAGAATGAGCAGGCTCTGGTGAGTTTAGCTGGCAAGCTCCATGGTGCTAATTTGTTAATATCGTTAGCATCACTGCAGGTTGAGACCATAGGTCCTGCCAAAAAAGCCTAGCCCTCCACGAGCCCTGGAGTTTACGTCGGCACACTCAATACNGTGCTCTGAAATCCCGTATTTCCACAGGCGCACTAGCTGCGTTTGCAAAGCCCATTTGCAGCCCAGTCAGTCCTTACAGTCATCACAACATACACACATCATAATTGAGATGTTTTTCTTTTTTTCAAATTACTTTCAATACTTAGACTTTAAGAACTGGAACAAAAAGCTTTTTCAAGTGATGCAGCTGCAGAGAAAAATCTATTGGGATCAGCTAAAAATGTGTTATTTCTGTGAATGTGTGAAACCTCAAAAAAAGCAGCTGAGCGATATTACAGCAGAAGACCGCCTCGTTCAAAGCAGCCGTGGCTTTCGTGTGGCTTCTCTGCAGGGCCCAGTGAGACGGGAATTACTGAGCCTGGACACTTAGAAGAAGAGGAAATAAAAGGAGCGCAGGGAGAAAGGGGCTGTGCATGATTATCTGCATACCCCTGCTCTCCTGCAGACTGGTTCAGAGCAACCGCAGCCAGAACAATTCGGAGAGGGAAGGTCACAACACGTGGCTTCTGCCAAATCCTGCTGCTCCAGAGGTGACAGCTGACTGTTTTGCTAGTATTTATAAGTTATGTCTGGATATTATTCTGGCAGTAGGAATAGTGATGTTTTATGCATTTCACACATTAATGTACACAAAAGTAATTTTAAGCACAAAGAGCTAAGCCAATTGTACTACAATAATCAGTGGTAATTCACACTGATTTCATAATCAGACTCAGATGAATATGAGCATATGTGGAATTTAAACTCCCCCAATTTCTTCCTTCTCTGTTATATAGTTTAAACTGGGCATCCTAGGTATGCAAATGTACCTGCACTGCCCTATTATTCTGAGAGACGGGGGAAGAAAGGGACACTCACTAAGTACAGCATAGATTCTTCGTNTACTACATGATTACACTGTCTTTCCTACTGTGGNTTTTAGTTTTCTTTTTACTGAAATGCTTAGTTTGACTTAACCAAAATTTCAAAGAATCACTGCACAGAGCCACATAGCTGCCATCCCTCCAGGGCAGTGTTCTCTGAGGGGCACTATGTTTTATTCTTTCCTCAGAAAGAGGCCACATCACTGTCAGGATGCTTTCCATCAACTGCTGATTCTCCAATTCCCAGGAATCCAGAGTGTGAAGTTTGGATGGGTAAGGTCAGGGACAGAAGGGATCNGCTTGGACAGCATCTGAGACTATAGCAAGGGCTGCCTGAGTGATGTAAGATGTAAATATATTCTAAGTACAGGCTCTGGTCCCACCACTGGAATTTAAGAGCTAAAATGACTTCTTAAAGCCACCGGGGTCAAGGTCCTAAGGTGGGTAGATTCATGCATTCCCAAGAACTCAGGGAACATAGGACTTGCTGAAGCCAACCTGCTTCCTCCCAGCTCCTCTCTCCGTTCTTTAGAAGGCTGTAACCATTCCCAGAATGCAGTGAGGCACACAAGGCTCTTTTCATTTCTTGGTAATATCCCATATTCTAGAGATATTCTGTCATTCTGAAACACACAAAGGGCCTACCTTGTTTATGAATTGGTTATTGCTATTTTTTGAAACAAACTCTCCTCTCTCTGCAGCCTAGGCTGGCTTAAAGAGCTCACTATATTGTCCAGGCTAGCCTCAAACTCACTGTGATCCTCCTATCCCAGTATCTCAAGCATCACCTGCTTGAAGACGTGATGTGTGGCAGAATACACTGCATGGTTAATATAGCACACGTAAGAGCTACAGAAAGATCTCTGGGGAAACGTCCTTCCTCACAGCACTGGCAAGCAGACCCTTCCTCGCACCACAGCCTTCTGTGGGAATGCCAGTGACATGAGGTGGGTATGGCTCCATAATGTGCCCAGGTGACAGCCTCTGCACTGGCCTCTGGAGCTTGGCCTACTCCAGGAGGGAGGTAAGTGTTTCCTCCAGCCAGGAGGAACGCCAAGGAGCCCGGCACACTGATGTACTTTGACCTTAGCATTTAAGCCTTCCAGCTTAAGAAGTCTGGATGTCACGATGTATCGATGTCACGATGTATCAAGGCCTCTGCTCGCTTTCTTCTACGTTCCCGGTTTGCCTGCTTCCTTCTTTGTCTCAGGGTTGTTTGCCTTTTTTCTTTCTTGAAGGTGGACAGTGATTCATCAAGTGACCACTGAGCAAAATACTCCTCTCTGTGTGGCTGTCACGCCTGTGCATGTGAAAATCACTTGAGAGTTTATTACTAATCTAGCCTCCTGCTCACACCCTCAGAATTCGGACAGGATCTACAGTTGTAACAGGCACTACAGACACCTTGCAGTGGGTAGTCCTTGGGACAGGCTCTACAGCTGTAACAGGCACTACAGACACCTTGCAGTGGGTAGTCCTTGGGTAGTTCTGCAGCAGTGCAACTGACTTCCTTTCTTTGTAAAGGCTACCAGAGCTGCCACTCAGTGTCTAGGTAGGAGAGTGACAGGACACTTCACTTTTGGGATTAGACTCTGGCCAAGGCTCCCTGTGGGGAGGTTTTGTTGTAGCAGTGAATGGGTGCTCCTATCCTACAGAGCAGCAGAGTGGAGATGCCTGGTTTACAGAGTGGCTTCCCGAGAGGCACTTGGAGCTCTAGGTAGTAGGGTTTCTTGTTGGAATGTAGATGTCCACTTGAAGGCGATGCTTCATGTGCAGACAAGCGCAGTAAGGAGTACNATAAACGTTAATACAAATCANTGCACCCAACTACAGTACAGGTCTTGCAATAAGGGCACATCTATGTTTACCTATAACTTGTACTTTTGCTCACAATATTAAGNGATTCTAGCCTTTTAATCCAATTTGCTAAAAACAAATTTTAATCCCAAATATGACATGACCATCCACGTCTCACCGAACTGAAGTTTCTCTTCAGAGGGAAAATCCCCACTGTTTCCTTCCAACATCCGCTGGCATTTAGGAAAGAAGTACCTGCCACATTTATACTCACACTGCCTCCATTTAAGTAATTATTTGCTCACTGAGGCCTGTGACAATGTTACTACACAGGAGGATTGTGAGTGTGTGTGTGTGTGTGTGCCTGTGTGTGTGTGTGTGTGTGTGTGTGTGTGTGCTGTACACCTTCTACAACACCACTAATTGGCTCAGTGAAGGGAATTTTGGGATGCTAGTTACAGGGGGTGCTAATGGATTCTCAGGAAATCTGAGAGTCTGGCACTGCCTACATCTCTGCTACCTTCCTTCCTCTGTAGGACACCATGACAGAGGAATGCCTTGCTGCTACCCATATGAGTTTATCTCCACAGCCCCAAGCCACAGAGGTGGACGTTACAATGAACCACTCTTACTGTGTAGGGTAGCACACAGCTCTGGGGGAGCTGCACAGTTAAGACATCCTGTCATTCCTGTTCCTCTCAGAGATTAACACACTCACAAAAGACTCACATGGTCCTCTCAATAGACACAAGAAATNCTAGATGGTCAATAGTCCTCAGATGTTCTGAGTGATTACTTTCTATCAGGTAGCATCTGACTTAATAATGTGGAAATAAAATCACATAAACGTGTAGAACAAAATTTGACAAATGTTTAAATTATTAAAAATTCAATATTTTGAAATGTACAATGCCATGAAAAATATACTACTATGTTATACAGAAGCTGTAAGGATAAATGGCCTTTCACTGAACAGATTGCCTCTGCATGAAGTAATGAATCGCTGAATTATCTAAATAATAAAATGAAACCCTTTCTATGAATCCCCATAAAACTGATTCTTTCTTAAGAATACATAGATCTTCCTAGTCAGGGCACTGTGCCATCTGTTTACTATTAGTATTTTGGAGCTCTGGGGTTTAAAGGAAAAGGGAAAAATGAGTATTGCTAACAGTAGATAGAAATTTATTCCAGTTTCAGAAGTAATTTTATCTCAGGAAGCCAGACAGAACATAGGCTGTCCCAACCCAGACCCTGTACGGGCTGGGCAGCAGGGAGGAGGTGGCTCCCAGCTGGCGGGCTGCTGGATCTGCAGACTTCATTTCCCCCATGAACCACCACCTGCCTAACACCAGGGAGGGATATTTCAGATACTGAAAACCCTGTATTTTGGCTCACAGTTTAGTCTGTGTTTTTCTAAACTCACAGAGGAGTGGTCAGGGAAGCCGGCTGTTAAGTGAGCCCCTAGAGATGGGTGGCTCTGCTGCTCACGCAGGTAGCATGCTTAGCTCCTCTGGGCTGTTCCCTGTGACAGAGAGCTCTGAGAGCAGGGTGGAGGTGGGGAGCTTTCCAGGATACCCAGACACAGAGAGCATGGGCAAAGCTGTGTAAATGGTCACTGATGACCACGGGGTTAGGGCTCACAATGTGTTTCTGACATGTCCCAAAGCTTTGGAGGACTCTCCATCTTATATCAAGCCTGTGTGAAACAATGGACGAATCCTACCAAAAGGGATGCTACCACTCAACCAAGTGCCAGCTTCTCATTTCTGACCTAACACTCATGTTTGGGATGCTCTGGATCTTGAGAAGTGTCTGGAGGGCCTTATACAATGCTCACAACTGGATAGGAACCCTCAATGTACTAAGCAGGCCTGACTTTATAAGAAGGCAAAAATTTTGTAAGAAGGGGACTTAGAGAATTAACCACAGTCTGACAGCTCTCTCTAGNGACAGATCGCTATCTGGAGCTGCCAACTGCCACACACATGGAAAGGTACTGTCCTGAAAGGGGGAAGTTCTCAGGCTCTTCTGCTCGGCCCTGCAACCCCTTCCTCTGCAGCGCAGAGTCTACACTTTCACCTCTGTCACTGCCAAGTGACAGTTCTGGCTCTGGGACCCTTCAGGCCTCCTAATAACTCCCAAGGATAAGGACAAGGAGAATGCAGAATACATAGTTCAATCCACAGACGCTTGAAACGTGCTGGTGTAATATACAAATGATGAAAAAACACTGACATCAAGTNGCAGACTAAGCACGCTTTCCAAAGCAGAGGCGTGAATTGGGGGATCCCCCTTCTCAGGCCATTTGGACACATTCACCGAGAAGCCTAAGAGGAAGAGACAGGAAGCCAGGGGGGCCCTCAAAANCAGAGGCACCAGTTACCTGTGGAGCTGTTCACCAGTGTAGGAGCCACACTGTAGGGCTGTGCCTGTGTGTTCATCAGGCCGGAGCTGTTGTTCATGGGCTGGTTGTAGGGAGAGCTGGAGGCCATGAGTCCACCCTGGTTCATGCCAGGAAAACTGCCTTGCCTGTAGGAGAGAGAACAGGCACACACACACTGAACACCACGTTGGCTGTACAGTGCCCTGGCAGTCATCTCAAGACACGAGGGCAAGCCTGGCACGTTTCAGAGACGCTGAACTCTGCCAGTTGNTAAATACTCAATATACTATCCACAAGTTGCACAAATAAGTCACATTCATATTCGTGTCAAGTGTTCAGAGTTATTATTCATTATGCCTAAGATAAAGAGAAGCAGGAGTAAGGGACTTGAGATAAAAACAAGAATTACAAAAGCAAGCCAAACTGATGTTTAATTTTTAAAAATACTTTTTTCTTTATCCTGTTTGGCACTAGGGATCAAATCCTGGGTCATCCCACTCCTGCCCTGCTCCGCTTGTCCAGCCCAAAACTCTAAGGCAGAGGTGCAACCCCAGTCTGGATGCTGCATTAAGATTTATTTAATTGTGTGTGTGTGTGTGTGGGGGGGAGGGAGAATATGCATATACAGGTGTCCATGGAGGCCTGAGATGTTGGATTCCTGTGGAGTTGGAGTCACAGGTGGTGGTGAGCTGCCTGACGTGGGTGTTGGGAGCCGAACTCAGGTCCTCTGCAAGAGCATCATGTGCCCTTAACCACTGAGCCACCTCTCCAGCCTTAATTCGTAACGAGAGCCGACCACTCACACGGCTTGGTATCCTCACATCAAAACCAGAAGAGATGAAAAACGACAAGTGAGCAGTGTGAGACGATCCTTCTGAAGCAACTCTTTGGCCCAAATTTTCTGATAGAATGGGTAAGAGAGAAAAGCCCTGCTTCTGACTCAGTCCTATTATTTAACTTTTTAAATAAATCAGGTCCTATTAAAAATCAGCATCTATACATGTGGTTTAAGGAGTGATGCGGAAGACCTCAGACTTCCGGAAGTGGAGTCCAAATGCTTCCTCTGTCCCATGAGGTCACAGGGAAGGAAGAGCTGAAGTGTCTTTATTTCAGAGATGCTGCCACCTTAAGGGTGGGACTTAGCTTATACTCAGGAAGACACAATTTCCTTTCACCCCTGGCTGCGAGCAGTGAGATGGGAGAGGGGCTAAGTGGCATGGAGGTCTGCTTGGCCAGGGACATTTCACTGCAACAGGAGGACTGGCTGATTGTGCAGGACGTTTTGGGACTCTCCACTGTAAGCTAAGCTTGCCTTAGGTAACAGCGCCCCTTTGAAAAGCCTGCCCCATTGTGGGTATGATCCTGCAGGGAGTAACCCCGAGAAGAGGGCTAAGTTCACTCTTCCCTCACCTGTTCCAAACAACTCGCTACTCATTCCCTATTCATTCTCTGAGCTACGNTGGTGGCTCTTAATGTATAGCAGTCAACATTTTCACAAGATTTAAAAGATTCAAATAAATTATTGCTCAAAACCATTAAGTAAATTCCTTTTGTGCATCAATTTCTAGTGGACTCAACTATCTGCCTTATACAAGGAATTAAAAGAAGAACTTTGTTTTTTTAAATCAAAGAATCAAAGGTTTAAGTATTTGTTTTTTCTTTTTGTTAATAGTAAAACCATTCAGGGAAATTCTGTCCCATANTCACTAGGGACTTGAGAAGACACCCCTGAGAGGACGGTGTGTGTGTACATGGCTCTGGAAGCCACTGAAAATGTCCACAGGTTGCTGGCCACCATCATAGTGCCCACTGGAGTTGGTGGGCAGAACTACCATCACTCAGTGGCTCCTGAATAACTTCTAGGTTGCAGGGTGCTTCTAAGTACCCTGTGAAGACACCAGAGCCATCTTCCCATGTTGCTTGGTCTCAGCATTGTTCTTAGGAACACCGTATTTATTTACAAAGACAGTCTAGTACCATGTAACTGTTTGAGAAGCTGCTCCCACTGGAACGGCTCTCTGTATCTTACAGATAAACCACAGACAAGCACCCTTAACTTCTGAACAGGATGCTTGCTGGAAGACGGAGTTCCTGCTTCAGTTATCAGCATCCTAGAGGAGCTTTAGTTAAAGGGGCCTTGGGTTGGAACTAGGTGAAGATGAGACCTGTCAGTCTATGATAAACCCAGGTTCCTATGAGAACAACTTACAATAAGGCTGGCAGGTGCTGCCCTGAGGCCCTAACTCCCACAAGGCCTCTCTGAATACGGCTGCCCTTTACTAAGGCAGTTTGTGAAATTAAGTCTGCATCATCAGGTCTTTTCAGTCCATTGATACATTAACTTTCTTTTTTAGATTTATTTTTACTTTGTAAGTATGAGGGTTTTGCTTGCATGTTTATATGTGCACCACATGTGTACTTGGTGCCTGAGGAGGTCAGAAGAGGGAATCAGGTGCCCTGGAACTGGGGGTTACACATGGTTGTGAGCTACTTCATGAGTGCTGGGAACTGAACCCAGGCTCTTTGCAAGAACAGTGGTGCTAACCACTGAGCCATGTCTCAGCCCCACCTTAAGACACTTTCAATGTCAAGACTTTATGAAATGCCATTTCAATACCAGGAAGTAGCCATGATTGGGCTTTCTTTTGGAAGGTTGGCCTTTCCTTGTCTCAACCTCAAGGGCAGTTTTAACTCCTTTGCCACATCAACCTAGTTTTCATCTCAAGGAAGCTCCCCCTTTGATCAGTTTTATCAGCAACTTCTGCTTCTGGGCTTTTCAAAGTTCTTACTTGATGGAGCTGTACTAGGAATCCAC
>LZPO01108042.1:7381-25741 GCA_001675575.1 Neotoma lepida | reverse complement strand
TTGTCAGGGTGCTTCTCAGGAGCAGGGGTTCTGGACACCAGTGCTCAGCTGAATCAGCTTTCTACACAGAACCACCCAGGACATCTGTCAAAACATGGGCATGCAGCCTTGTCCCCCTGCATGGCTGGGATTAGGCTATGGACTTGAGTCCATTAAAGATTTCATAAGTTGATTCACTGGATCTCATTTCTTTTANAGAAAACACTTTAGTCCTTTAAGAATTTATGTCATATTATTTTTTATTTGAAGATTTATTAATGTAATTTATAGCTTCCATAATAGTTTTGTAACTCTGAAAGTGTTAATTGATAATCTTAACATAATAATATTCATCCAAATTCTAAATTTGGAATAGAAAAACAGGACCAAGAATGAAAGGACAGTATTTAGATGATAACACAAAGGCATATATCTAATTTCAGAAATAAAAACTCTATTTCAGCCTTTGAAATCTGTTCTCTTTGTCTTTTTAAATCATAGCTATTATGTTAAACCTAATTGTCCAAATCTGAGGGCCATCTTAGTTAATTCAAATCACTCACTGTCTCCAGCATGGGGACCTTACTACCAGGGGCTTGAGCTAGGGTTTGTTTTTTTGGCTTGGTCCCTTTGACATGTTGATGCACTCTCTCTCTCCATTAATGCATTTCCACATCGGTGGCTGCATGTCCACCAGCAGAATGGCATCACACTGGCCTCAGAGCAAAATACAGAAAAAGTATCTTGCTGGCTAATAGCAGCACAGGATAGGACGTATATGAGGAATGCAGCTTAACAAGGACAGTTGCTTGGAGTGTGTGGACTTGTGGCACACACCAGTACAGGTGGAGCTGTCTCTGCAGGAAAGCCAGACTAACTACTGTCTGTATCAGGTCCAGCTCCCCTTCCACAGGAAGAGGAAGGCTGTTGGTCACCCTGTCTTGCAAAGNTCAGCTCCTTCAACACTTTGAATGCTTGTGTTGTTAGCCATGATATAGTAAACCAACGTGATTTCAAAGATCACCCACTCTGCTTCCAAGTGAGTAGGATGAAAAAGGCACTAGTTCATATTTACAGCTTCCTATTTGAGCACATCCGATTTCTATGGCCCTGGTGTAAGCACTGGAATGCAGGTATGCATGCTCACATTCCTGATACTCAGTAGAACCTTCTAGTCAAGCTCAGTGAGGCTTCAAACTGACTCTACCAGCACATGGCCTGCACCATAGCTGCTTCTCCCTCAGTTTTAATGGTAAAGGCTGAAGCAGTACTGGTAGGGCAACCACAGGGTGAAAGACTGGAATCCAACTCATCCAGGTACCAGCAAAGGCCTACTGTCTTTCCTGAGACAAATTCCTCAGGCTGCTGAGGCCCAGGNTCCAGGCAGGTACACAGCCCATGTCCTCTCCAGCACAGGAAGGTAGAGTTCGGCCCTCTGTGGGTAGGACAGTCTGGCTCAGACACATGTTCAGGTTCATCTTCTAATAGCAGAACAGCCTTTACAGAGGCTAAGGAGTGTGCAAAGCAAGAGTCCACCCCTTCAGCAAGTTTAGGGAAAGCACTGCACAGGACAAGACAGACAGGACCCTTGTATCNGCTGTGCNCTCCCTCTAATTCAATGGCCTTCTCTGGTGACCTCAGCAGACTCAGTCTCCTCCACCATAAAATAAAGGGCAGAGACTGGACAGTGACCACAAACCTTCTGGCTCCAGACTCTGCCACCCTATAACTGAAATTCTGCCTCTTTTGGGAACTCATGCAATGAGAAGAGAATAANGATCTTACAGACCAATGGCAGACCTGTGACACAAACAATCCGAAGTCACTTAAGAAGACATCAAAGCTTATAGGATGCTAGGGGTGACTGTCAGGAATTTGTCAGACTTTTATAAACCAAAGTTGTGGTTCTTTCTTGGAAGAATTTCTAAGAAAAATAAATCTAGGTAANTGTCAAGTACCATGGATTAACTACTGTATTTGGCAAAGAGGCCAACTGTTTGGAATTGCCAGGTTTTCCTTAAAAGGAACGAACAGTGCAGGACACAGTGCAGGACTGAGGAGAGCTCGCTCACATGAGTGCACGCGCTGGCAAGGCTACAGATAATGAACTCAGTCACTGAAAACATCCTATAAGCTGTGGCTGTGTCTAGGATTCATAGCAAGGGCTCCTCAGTAAGCAGGAGGCCAAGGTCTTCTCTGAGCTTCTGGCCGACTATGTTTGGAACAGACGCCACACTCCAGAATAAAACCGCATTAACTACTGATGCTTTAAAACAATACNCAGCAAGGCACTTTCTGAGTGCAGCNACTCCTCGTAAATCATTAACTTGGAATGTNTAGGTACCGTCAGGTGCCTAACTTAGCACATGAACAGCAGGCACCAGACCACTCTCTGTTACAGATNCTCTCATTCCTTCATCTGAAGGGCTCACCAGGAGAAACAACCTATACATTTGTAGCTTACTCAGTGTAGCAGGTGGATTTACACTTACAAGTCACCCTAACAATGACAATGACAGACACTTTTCAAACAGTTAAGCTGATGTTTTCTCCTGTATCTTACATCCACTTTGAACATCGTCATCACAGCACCCGTGCACAATCCTCTTTACCACAAGNTGGCTGCCTCGGCTAAATCATAGACACACACTTCCCACCTTCATCAATAATTTGTCCTTTTGCGACTCTTTCCCAGGCTCCAGGCTCTTTGGGAAGGACAAGGAGAACTAACAAACTGTGGCTGCTCAAAGACTAAGTGTTCACTCCCCTCCCCCCAAAAAAAACACATTTTCTAAAATGGCTTCACCTGCCATCCATCCATGGGACAAAAAAATAAAAAGAGACCAAACAGTGTGAGCCTGCTGCAAGAAGCTACAGCACAGGCCAACAAATCATGCNCAAACCAGGGCTCTTGGTCATGGGTGCAGAGACTTGTAACACACTGCTTTCTCACAGCCAAGTCTGCCCTCTGAAAACGAGCACAGGAGGCTAGCGCTCTGCACAGCGGAGCAGATGGGTGACCTAAATAGAAACAAAACTCTTTCTTTTTAGAAAGGATACTGTAACCAGGAAAAGCAAAGCACAGGCAGCAAGCAGGGGTTGCACAGAGGCCTTTGCCAGGTGTGGGACTTCACAGTAGTCCCAGCATTGCTCTTCCCCTTGTTTTTAATCAAGGAGGAGGAGGTACTGTCTTCTGGGCAGCTCTCTGGAAGCTGCTGGCTGAGGCAGAGTTGATCTTCTCAGGCTGGTTAGCTAACATTGATTTTCTGCCCCAGTGGAAGAGATTTTACTCTGATGCATGCCATTTAAATTCATTTTACACAGCTGCTTAATGTGGCTTGGCAAGGCGCAGCCAAAGCAGCTTTGTGGGTCTGAACAGCACTCCTGAGTTGGGAGAGGACAGAGCCTGGGGCTCAGCAGCTGATGACAATGCNTTTCTGCCCCACTGTTAGCTTCCTCTAGACTCATGAGCTGACCCTGAAGGGAGCCATGGAAAACGCAGGAGAGGGAAAGCAGGTTCCAAGGAGGAGGATGTCTGCCTCGTTCTGTGGTTACTTTAGTTGGCNGAGTATGTTCACAGGATTCTTTGTTGGTCCGCAGTGAGGACATGTTTATAGAACTAATGACAAAATGACTCTTTACTCTTGCTGTCGTCATCAGTGGTACCGTGAGGCCTCTCTTCTCTGCCCTGGGGAACCCAGAAGTGTCAGGCTCCTGGGATGGGGTTCTGGGTATGGCAACACAACACAGGTTCCCCCACAGAACAGCAACATCAAAGGGGATTAGAGCAGAGCGGGAGAAGGTAACAACTTCTACCNTTCTTCTCAGGCATGAAGGAACACAGGCAGGTGAAAGCCAGGCATAGAAAGGACCTGGAGGGCCACAGGCAGGCTTTCACCATACTGCCCTGGGANAAATGCCCTGGTGTCCCATACCAAGCCCTAGGTGTATTGCTTCCTACCCATAACGGTCAGGCTGGTGCATTATGGGAGCCTGGCAGCTGCCATAGCTAGGGCAGCCCCAGACTGGCTGGGATAACAGGGCACCTAACATGGTTGCCTAAAGAGAAACAGAAGGACAGCTTCTGTGGATTTGCTCTGAAGCACAAGTCTGAGGCCCTGTCCACACACTACTCCACGTACAGGTGTGGGGCTTATAGACTGGGGAGGGACAACACTACTCTGGGCCATGAAGCTACCTGGTGTGGGGCTCCGTGAAATCAACGGAGCTGGAGGAAAGGGCCAGGGAGAGAGGAAAGTAAGATTCTCACAGCTTCCCTCAAATTATCAGTTAGGTATAGTCTTGACTTGAGGTAAATAAAACNAACAAACGGCCACTGTTTAAACAGCTAGAGAGCTAAATGGGGGAGGATGCAACGTTAAGGCTTTGGATTGGTCTGCTGAGGAAAAAACCGAAAACAAATGCATGACTGTGGACTAACAGGAATTTCTATTACAAACTGATCCAGAAAAGGAACACCAAGACTTGCATCAAGGGGGTCCAGCCTTGCTCTCTCTGGCCATTGCCCCCTCGCTGCCATCAGAGGCCCTGTCAGATGCAATCACATACTTCCTACTTAACAGAAGGGAAGTAACCTGGGTATTATGAATTGCAACAATGGGCAGTTCATTTAAGCCATTTACAATGGGAGCAGCTGTGCCAGTCTCCAGCAGACCATCTATTCAAACATTCCCCATGGCCCGGTGGGTCTGGCTGCGGGGTGGACACTCAGGGTCAGGAGACTTTAAGTGCATGTAAAGGGCTAAGACAGAATGGGGAGGAATGACGGATTTCCACTTAACTCCTCAAACAAAACACGTCAGTATTCAGAGCAGAGACTGAGACTGAGGGNCCCTGCTTTCCCAGAGGACCTGCTTCAGAGGGGAAGAAACGGATTTCTCAACACGCTCGTGTTCACAGACACAAAGACACATCTAACCACACACATGTTCACAGACACACAGACACATCTAACTACATGCATGTTCACAGACACATCTAAACAGGAGAGTGTTCACACACAGACACATAGACACACCTAGACACATGCATGTTCACAGACATCCACACACAGACACATTTAAACACACACACACACACACACACACACACACACATGCTTGCACAACTAGCTTTTATTTCTCTTTGACAAGTCAGAATTTTCCTGACTTTTGAAGGTACCACCGAAGTCCAGAGCTCCCAGTGTGCTTTTAAAAAAGACAGATCTGCACCTGATCCCTTTAAAGCAAGTTCATCTTTGCTTCATATATTTTTAAATTATGACATTTTGAGGCAGGTCAAGTGTTTAAAGAAATTAATATTAAGAATTAAGATTAAAACCAAGGACAGAAGGTAAAGCCTTGCTCAGCCAGCTTAAACTTTCTAAAATACTATTATTTTTACTTTAACAACCACATTTTGGTTGGGACAGAAAAGTGTTCAGACAATNAAATACAAAATCCCATACATACTTANACTCATTTAGACCAACACACAGTACACATGGACACATACAAGATTTTGATTTATTTTGAGACAAGGTCTCACCGTGCATCCCTGACTGGCCCTGAACTTGCTATGCCATCTAGGCTGGCTTCAAACTCTCAGGTCCTGCCTGCTTCTCGCCTCCCAGTGATGGGATCAAAGGTGTGTGCTACCACACCAGACCAAAGTTTCTATTGTATAGAGAATCTTACGGTACTATACATGTTTGAGTATGTGTGTCAATGCACGTGCAAATGAGTGTGCATATGTGAATTATGTGTTCACGTGTGTGAGTGCATGTTGTTTCTTTTGCAATGTTTTAGATTTTAAATAGTTAGGCTACAGTGTTTTCTGCTTAAGACTCACTGAAGTGGAACTGGGCAGACATTTCCTTTCATGAAACACACGGCTGGTCCTCTGGCTACAGTCACGGGCACAAGTGACAGGCACTTCAGGTCATCTCCCACAATGGCATGCCCACCACTCAGATTCCTTCCTCGGTGGACCAGAAAACTCAGTCTGTCATCTCTCTGACCTTGTCTCACATGTAAAGACAAACACTGCAGCTCTTGAATACCACAGGAAAGGAAAGGTTGGTGTTGGTCACATGGGCACACAGCCCGACCAGTCTCAGAGGCATACCTGCTTTGTGCTGAGTTTGCAGCAGCCTGCATCACAGCTGCAGCGGCTTCCTGGGCCTTACGGTTCACAGTGGGCATTGGAGGGCCCATTCCTGGCCCTCCCTGTTGAGACATGCCAGGAGAACTAGGGGTGACACTGCTCATGTTTCCAGGAAACGGTCTGTTCTGCATCCCAGTTGAAGGCATCCGTCCCAGGGGCATAGCACCACATGGCTGGGTTGGCCCTTGTCCATGCATCTGGTTGTTGGCATTGATACCCATACCGGGCCCTGGGCCGCTGTAGCTTGCACTGGGTACGCCACTATACGTTGGGGTTCTGGAGTAGTTGCCTAAACAAAAAGCAGAGAAAAGTTGAAACCTTCTATTTAAACACTCATGAAAACATTTGCTGGAAATACATTCTGTACAATGACGTGCCCACCACAGGGCACTAGTCACTAGTCGGCTCTGCATCTGCTGCTTCTTCTTGTGCAGACATGGCTGCATTCCCAAGGCACCTGGAGAACCAGCTCAGTGACANAGAGCCTACAGGACTCTGCAACACTGGGATAGAAAGCCAGTCTTAGAACATGCTGCACCAAGCTGGGTCTGGAGGCTTGGGCAGTTGAGGCAGGAAGATTGCATGTTCAAAAACGTCTTGGGCTAGGAGAGTTCATGGACAGCTTGGCCACCATAGTAAGCCCTTGTCTCAAAATAAAAAAAATAAAGGGCTATAAACATAGGCCAGTGGTAGAGCATTTGCTTAACATGTACAAGTCAATCCCCTTTGCAGCAAAAACAAAATGAACAATAAAAGAGTTCCCAGGCCAAAATTTTGTCNATGTGTTGAATACCTTACACTCTCACACTTCACCCAGAAGTACAATGTTAGATAGTCTTCAAGTGAGGGCCACCGAGACTGCTCCACCACATCCCGCCTCCACCTGACNGNAGAGACCCTGATAGACNTCATAGGAAGGTGTCACGTGCATCTNCATTGGTCCAACATGGCTTCTCTCTATTGTTGGATCCAACCCTTTCCAATCCCAGANTGAGTGGTTGGTTTATGTACTTGGTGTCATGTCTTGTGGCTCTGAGCACTACCATGACAATGGGCACAGGGAATGGTGGTCTGAGGGGAGGAAGGCAGGGTCCAATACTGAGGCCCCAGCTGGCATTACCACCCCCGCCTCTCTGGCCCTGGCAGGCAGCTGCAGGGCCTCCAGCGGGCCGAGGTAGCTCTCTTCCCTTCCCTCCTTACCTTGGCATAGTGTTACTTCACTAATAACAGCAGATGCTAACTGCTGAGCCCAAATGCACACANGGCACCTGGGTAAAGTGTTCTGCCACATGAGTTAATCCAGTTTCCCCCAATAACTAAACACATCATTGTTTATAAATGAGAAAAACCTAAGCTTGGAGGTTAGGATCGAAGCTCATGCAAACTGATTAGAGAATACATGTATTTAACCAATGAAACAAGCTGTCTCCCAGAAATAAAATAATGTAAAAAAGACAAGTGTCTACAGTCTATGGACAGACTTTCCCAACTGTTCTGACTACATTCAGGAACATTCTCCCATCACCTAACNACNAGACATTCAATAAAATGCTAGAAACTGCTCCAGGTACATGGGAAATGAAGTTAAATGCTTGCACCTGGACAGCTCCCAATTTAGATTTATGTGTAGGTAGGTGCTCCCTAGAGTATATGGGTTAGAGTAGGGACGAAGGAAAAACCTACAAAAGGAAAACCACACGATGGTGGCAGGGGAGTGTGTCTGACCAGGATGGGGGCTCAGGAGTTCTGACGGATGGCGGGCTTCTATCTGCACAAGCAGTAGCAGAATAGAAGCCTCAGGTGCTGATGGAGGACAGGCTCTGGGGGTGGGGTAAGCCCTGTGCTTTCTGCCTGGAGACTCTTGGGAAGCCTATCTCCAGCTTTCTTCCTGAAACCATCCTCTGGATGTTGTCACACAGGCACAGTCTCCCAAACACAAAATGTGATGAGGACTTCCTTGCTAGCTGGTGAATGGGAAAGAGGCAGTGGGGAGTAAGCATGGACAAGTCATGGGACAGTCCACGAGCAGCAGGAGAATGGTCAAGGCAGCCACTGAGGGGCAATATGGAGCTGGAAGAGGAAGGGAAGCAGCTGGAGCTAGCAGTCCTGAGGGCCATACTTGAGTGTGTGCACATCTGAAGCCATGACGGAGCTACTCAATGGTTTTCAGTAGAAACAAAAAATGGACCAATAACAAGAAAAAACAAGTCCTTACTATTATTATGTGCTAGGTTCAGTTCTGAGTTCTTCAAAACAATTTGATTCCTTACAAGACGCTCAAGAAAGCATTTCACTGGAACCCTCATTTTGAAGGTGAGAACTGAAGACCCAGGGATGCAAAGTTACCTGTCCCAAATAACTGGGCAGCCAGGGTTTGACCCACGTAGGCTGTGAGTGTGGCTTGGAAGGCAAGCCATCTTTACTGTGTGCAGCCTCTCCAGTACTTAGGAAGCATTATGCTTATGTAACCACACCATGAAGATGTTCAAACACGCTTTCTTAAAGCCACATAAAGCTGAATGACCTCCAGATCCACAGGAAGTGAGACTGTTTCAGCTCACTGGGTACCTGCTGTTAGGTGCATGGTGGGTGAGCTTTCTTCTTCAACTGTCTGTGAAGTATGTGCTATTATTTACTGATGAGGTGGAGGCCTCTGTTCATGCAGGCCATAGGCTGGTATAGTATGTCTGCCAAGGGCCAGAGAGTAAATATTTCAAGCACTGGGGGTCAGTCTATTCTAACTACTCAATTCTGCCAATAGATTATAGCTCCACAGCAGCCACATGTAGACACTCACACAGCATAACAAGTGTATTGTGGGAGCCCACGGAGGCTTCCTAGTGAGAACTTACTCAGGGTCAGAGAATCTGGGCTTGCTTTACCCATCAGGGCTGCTTAAGGAGATGATTTGGCCATGGGCATGTTTACCAGGTGTTTGGAAGGGTCTACACTTGGCTGTACAGTGTGCTTTGATCTTGCAAGGGGGAGGTCTTTTGCTCCTCTCCTTGGCATGTTATAAAAAGCCCTTTTCAATAAAGGACGAGGCTGTGGGTATTGATCCAGGCCCTCCCGATGTTATCCTGTGTTTCTGTTTCTTTCTTCTCTTCTACTAGGTCTCTCTCTATCATTTCTTAATTCCTCTCTCCTCCACCTAAGATCCCTTCAAAAGGTGGGAGCTGGCCTCCCACAGTGTGTATTTACAAAACAGGGTTAAAACAAGAGGTTATTTGCTGACCCCTGAAGGGGATCAGTCCTGTGACACACCCATAAGCTGTTACATTGGCTCGACTCGGCAGTATTAAATAGAATGCCATTATGAAGGCTGAAGGGGGACTTGGGAGGACTCTAAAAAGGCAGGGCAGACCCAAGGATCCTGAGAAAGAGATAAACATCTGAGGACCCAGAGGAAGGGGTGTAAAAGATCCAATAAATATGAGGCAGGCCTGCCAACAGAGTCTTTGCAAAGTTGGAATGTATAGAGATAACCAAGCACACACTGTTCTCAAACGTTTAAAACACACTGAAACTGTTCACAATCAAAAACTTCCATAAAGTTCTAAAGGGGTTTCTCAGTGTCCCACCCTCTGGGTTGTCTGTTTGCAGAGGGCCAGCTCAGCAGGAGCAGCACCTTCCTGGATCTTCAGGAAGCTGGTGTAGTGGATGCCTTCCCTGTGGGCAGCCACACTGACTCCACCTCCCCTCGCTGACCTCACAGCCCCTCACCTGCAGTATCTTTGTCTCAGCTCCCTTTTAGCTTAGCTTTTTTTTTTTTAAAGATTTATTTATTATGTATACAGAAGAGGGAGCCAGATCTCATTACAGATGGTTGTGAGCCACCATGTGGTTGCTGGGAATTGAACTCAGGACCTCTGGAAGAACAGTCAGTGCTCTTAACCTCTGAGCCACCTCTCCAGCCCCTTAGCTTAGCTTTTAACCAAACAAAAATAAACTCATTTATAGTGTGAGCATGTAAGTAACGGATCCACACACCCACACTGTTACTTGGAGGCTAATTCATACCCTCCCAACACTTGATAAAAGACTCCTGGGGAAGAAGCCCCTTTCTCTAGGAAAAACACCTTTCCTTCTGAAAATGACACTTGAAGCAGGCAGTGGTGGGGCACATCTCTAATCCCAGAATTTTGGGAGGCAGAGGCAGGTGGATCTCTGTGAGTTCAAGGCCAGCCTGGTCTACAGGGTGAGTTCCAGGACAGTCAGGGCTACCCTGTCTCAAAAAACAAACAAGAAAAAGAAAATGACACCTGACTCTTGTTTTAAAACAAGCATTTAGACATGGCTATTCAAACTGTACTCTACTCTTACTACCATTTTACTAGAGAAGCCTGTTCCTGACCTTGCTGAGCTCCGCTAAGAACTCCGCTAAGAGCTGTGCTAAGAGACAGAGACTGAGCTCTCCCATTCTGGCTCTGACTCATTGTGGAGTGGGGACCTAAAAAGCTGATGTAAATGGATCTTGATGAGCAGAGGAAAGAATGGCCCAGCCTTCCTGATTGCCCTGTACCCTGCTCCAAGCTCTCATCCTTTATAGACTGTGGGGGCTCCAGCTTCGGCAGGAAGCACTCTGGCCAATGAGGTTAGTGTGGGCTACAGGGCTCTGATGTGTAAGCCTGCACTGTTGTTCCCACTGGGCTCTCAGTCTATTTCCTTCTGTCAGTGGGTTGACTCAGAATCACATGTCCAGGGAAGTGTTCTAATTACAGAGGCTTCTATTTGAGAGAAGAAATACAAAGTCCCCTTTCTCTTCTTCCTAGAAGCTTTCAACACTTTCTCACTGAACCCATGTGCCTGGCTCACCACACTTTCTGAAGGCTCCCAGTGGCTTCCAAGGTAAAGCACAGGCTTCAGCATAGGCGTTGAGCCTTGCTTCTGACACTGCCTGGCAGCATGACCTTCATAAGTGACTTAACTTCTCCACACAGTGGCACTGTCATCAGGGACATGCGATACTAATGGGGAACAGCACAGTGCCTGCAGCGCTACCATCAGCACTGAGCCAAGGACACTAGTACCACTTCCCTACCACCTTTAAAGATGAGTGGATGGGGCAGGGTATGATCCACCCCACCCTACGTAGTCTATNGCTCATATCCGTCCTCCAACAAACAGAATCCAAATGTGTAAGCCAAGCAAAATGGGAGAGGAAACGCCAGGACTGAGGAGTGCAGTCTTCATCCCATGCTTCTCTAATAGATTAGTAATTTGTTGGCACTAGCTCTGACAGAAAACAGATGGGTGCAGCATTAGGCACAATGAAGGCAGCAGATGCCGGGCCAGCCCACCTCAGCTGGACTGCTCCTGCAGCCAAGTCCGAGAGCCCACCGTTTTCAAGTGGGTTCATCTTGGCACACCAGCTTTGGAAAATCAGTCACGAATGAATTCAGATTTCAGCCCAGCAGGAGTTACATTCAAGCACCGCACAGAGGAAGCAGCAGCTAGGCGCTATTTAAGTCACCGCCATTATTTTAGGAGGGCTGCAGATAATTTTGTATCTGACTTGAGCACATTGGTATCTGATAGTCATAATCAATACTCCAAGTTCCTGTTCTTACACGGACTGCTGCTGCTCTCCCATGAGATCTTGTGCCTAAGCTACAAAGAGTAAAGATCTGTATTATTCTCTATGCCAAGAAGGACAGAAGGTGATACGCTTTAAAACTTAGACTTTCTACCTTGGGTAGCAACAACCAGCATGAGCAATTACATGCTATAAAAACAAATTCACAGGGCTGGAGAGATGGCTTCCTGGTTAAGAGCCCTTATTGCTCTTGCAGANCACCTGGGTTCGGTTCTTAGCAGCTCACAATCTGTAAACTCCAGTTCCAAAGATTTGACACTGTCTTCGGACCTCTGTGGGCAACACACATACACAAAGAGGGTGCACTCAAATACATGCAGGCAAACACTCATACATGAAATAAAAATACATGNATTTATGATTAGAGTTAAACATGCATTTACCTTGCTCCTTAGCCAGTGTTTCCCATTTTAATGGCAGTCCTCTACATGAAGTCATATGCATTGAAATGTAACTTACATATAATAACAAGCATATACAGTTCTATACCTACCAGTGCAATCAAGACCCAGAATATTGTTACCATGACACAAAGTTCTCTTTTGTAGTCACTCAACATTGCACTCCTGACTCACCGCAGTTTATCAGCCCGCGACTGTGATTAGAGGTCCAGTTTGTGGACACTGTTTCTGGCAGCTGTGAACAGAACTCTGTGTGGATGTATTTTTGTTTCACTTCTTGGGCAATTCTAGGTATGAGCAAGCTGAGATGCAGAGTAAGTGCAGAGTAAGTAAGCTTTTAACTTGATAGGAAGCCACGAAGTAGATGCTGTGTGCTTTGAGCACATAGCCACTAGGTACTGCATGACAGTTACCGATGGCAGCCAGAACTTGATGTTGTCAACTGTTCAAAAGTTCTGGCCATTCTAACAGGCATGAGACAGAATTCTGCATGGCTTTAATTTTCATAATCTCATGAGATAACTAAGTATTTTTCTTATGTGATTTACTGGTAAAAGCCTTTCTGTATTAATAACCTCAAAAATTAGATATATGTAAATGGAGGCAGGGTTTTTCTGTCCCGACTGCTCAGTCCCAGATAAATACACAAAAGCTTATATTAATTACAGAATGCTCAGCTGATAGCTCAGGCTTATTATTAACTAGCTCTTACTTTTAAATTAACTCATTTCTATTAATCTATGTATTGCTACATGGCCCATGGCTTTTCCAGTCCTCTGGCATCTTGCTTCTTGGACAGCTCATTCGCGTCTCCCCCGACTCCATACTTCTTCATCCCAGTCCTCAGTGTGATTGTCCCGCCTAATTTTATCCTGCCTTGCTATAGATCAAACAGCTTTATTATTAACTAATGAGAATAATACATATTCACGGCATACTGAAGGATCATCCCACACCATCTCCCCCTTTCTGTATAATCAAAAGGAAGGCTTTAACTTTAACATAGTAAAATTAAATACAATGAAACAGTTATCAAGCAAGAATTATTTGTATTGACAAAATCAGAGAAAACACTCAATTACCCATCTTATCTTGGTGAGTCTAAAGTTTTATAACTAATTTACCTTCTATCAAAACTAAGGAAAATTATAACTATATATTCTCCAATTCCATCAAAGACCTGAAAAAGAAATAACATTACCTGAGTAATAGGAAGTGCAGGTAAGTGACTTCCAAAAATTGTGAGAAATGACAGAAACAGCTAGCTGCCTGGACAGTCACCCAAGGTTCCTCTGTAATGTTGGGGCATCCATTTCTGGCCTACAGGCCTAGAATATGACAGACTTTCATTTCACCCTTCTAGGGTCTTTGATGGAATTGAAAACTACATAGTTTTAATTTTGTTTAGTTATGATAAAAGATAAATTAGGTACAAAACTTTAAACTCACAAAGATAAGATGGGTAATAGAGTACTTTCTCTAATTTTGCCAAATATAAATGGACTGGATATTGTAACTGTAATTTTTACTTGATAACTGTTTTGTTGTAGATAATCTTACTATGTTAAAGTTGAAACCTTCCTTTTGTATTAGACAAAAAGGGGAAATGCTGTGGAATAATCCTCTTGTACACTGTAGAGATTTGTCACTCAAATTGGTTTAATAAAATGCTGATTGGTAAGTAGCCAGGCAGGAAGTCTAGGCGGGGCAACCAAACTAAGGATGATGGGAAATAGAAGGGTGGAGTCAGGGGTCACCAGCCAGATGCAGAGTGAGCAGGAGATGAACGTGCCATGGAAATAAAGGTACCAAGCCATGTAGCTAAACATAGACAAGAATTATGGGTTAATTTAAGTGTAAGAGTTAGTGAGTAATAAGCCTGAGCTATTGGCTGAGCATTTATAATTCATATTCAGTCTCTGAGTCAGTATTTGGGACCAGGTAGTTGGGACAGGAAACGTCCATTTACAGATGTATTTAAAAAGCCCCACAAAATTCCTCTTTCTACTGGGACCATACAATCCTCTCTGGGTCACAGATCAAGTAGTTCAGGAGACCACAAATAGAGGCTCAAAATGAAAGGCAACTGACCTTAATAAATCCTACTATTTGAGAGAATAACGGTTTGTGTTTTGCACTGGTGTACAAGGCATTTGCTTGTTGCTTTTCTGTTATATGAAGGCTAAATTTAAGTATCCAAATANGAGTTGGTTACATTAACCACTTTGGCAATACAATGATCTAATTCAGTTTTCTCCTTAGTATTAGTAAGATTGAGGATTAGAATATTCCTTTAATCTAAAACAAAATGGTTAGAAAGTGGAATGAATCCTTGTGTCCAGAGTGTCAAAGGTTAGCATAACAGTCATATTGCCAGCTGTTTCAAGGGGAAATGAAGGGAGGATGAAGGAGAGGCCTGCATAGAGACAGCCTCTGGAAGAATAACCAGGCTTCTGCCAGTTTCCAGCAGAGTTGGCGGCGGCGGTGTGTGTGTGGGGGCGCAGGTCCACCCCTCCACTGGGAAGGCAGAACACACCGAGTCTTCAGATTCAGCTGGGACTTTAAAGAATGGAGCTGGAAGCCCTGGGTCACGGTGACACTGGGCACCCATGTGGGACTCTCAAATGGCTAGCATGCTGACAGCTTGACATTTACACCTCACATCCCTGGACCTGAAATAGTTGTAAAATTACCATGCAATTCACAGTCCTGGAGCAGCGCTCACTCCAACTGAATACCATTCACAATTTGATTTGACCAAATTTGGGAGAAAAGAAGAAAAATCCAAGACTCAGAGGGTGTCTCATTACTTTAAAGAAAACCCCTTAAACCTTTCTGAAGATACTTTTTCCAAAGTAACTTAAGATTAAAGTTCCTCAGACTATGTCCTCAGATACACACTGTAAAAATGGAGGCAGCTGCAGCCCGCACAGACACCAGACACCTTTACATAAGCGGCAACTGGTGGGAAACCAGACTTGGAATCAGTTACCTGCCGAGGGCAACGCTGCTCATTCCAGCAAACTGAGGCCAGACCCTTATTTTGGTAGTTAGGGACAAATTAAAAAGTGTTCGAGGATGGTCAGTGTAAGATGCTTTTCTTGGGAAGACACAAGTGAAATAGAAGGCTGGAAAGATCAAACTGATTTCTGCCTTCTTTCCCCCAAATTCATCATTAATAATTAATGTTAATTACATAATTCCCTTCTATTTGCAGAAGTGAGTCCCTGAGGCCTTCTCTCCTCGTAAACACTTTGCAAGGGTGGTTATTACATGTGCTTGCTTGAAGGTAGGAAAGTGCTATTTCATAGAATATGCTGTAATTAAACACTTGTACACTTTTAGCTTGGTTTCATCTTATTTGAATACTTAAGAATTCAATTTTAAAGCATCGTGATGTATTCCCAACACCTTTCCCTTCTGTCTGTCTCTTATACACATCTAGATGTGTATAAGAGACAGACTAAGTGCTGGGATTACAGCTGTGAGTCACCATGCCTGGCAGTGTCCCTAGTATTACTGATACTTTTCCATTTCTGAAGTTCCAGGATGCTCTTTGTTCTTGGAGGCAGGAAATTAGTCTTTTATCTCCCCCCAACTCATGGGCTGGTGCAGTGAGGAAGGAGCCCAGTTGAGGCCTGGGAGGGGTAGCTGGTGGCCATGGAGTGGCCTCTGCACTGGGGTTGAAGCCTGGTCCTACCTGTGGGGATGAAGGGTACACAAGCCAACCTGTCAAAGTCTNGTTTTCTCACCTGCAAAGTAATGATTGACTCACTCAGAACAGACCGGCAGTCACTGCATGAAGAGGAAGTGCGCACCTGTGCTGTAGTTGGGTCTTCCTCAGAGACGCAGAGAAAACCTGTCTGCTCTCCTGGCTCAAATGAACACTGCTCAGAATATGATCCCTGCACTCAGCATTAGTGTTTTGTTTTGTTCTTGTTTTTCCCAGACAGTATCTTTCTCTGTAGACCAGGCTGGTCTCAAATTTACTGTGATCTTCCTGCCTCTGCCTCCTGAGTGCTGGGATTATAGGCATGAGCCACATCTGGCCCTGGTTTCTTTGGCTAATAACAGTTTTGGAGCTGCTACATCTGACGATAAAATAAGTTAGCCAAAGAAGCTGTAAAATATCTTCCCTTTAAAATAAATTAATCCCAGGATAAAGCCATCATGTTAACAGATGAGGGATGAGACTAATGACCTGTCTTTCACAGCAGTGTCTTTCTGATTTTAAGACACCAGGCAAATATTTTACTGGTAATTTAAATGCTTACGATGAATAGGGGGAAAACCCTCCTTTAGAGGTCTCTGCTTCACAGGCATGCCAAAGAGGAACACATAGGCAGGGCAATCCTTAACTTGAACATACCAGTTCCTATCCCTTAGTGCTTGCTGGGACTGAACATTGGTTTTATGATCACTTTATACTGGCAGTGTGGGACTGAGGAGGGGCCACTGCCCAGGGTAGATCATGGTGTTGATGCCACATAGGAAGAAGGCAAGGTCTGAAGGCCTGAGATGGAGGGGCTGGGCAGAGGGCCAGGTGTGGGAACACCATCCTTGCTTCAGATTGTTCTTACTGTCAGCTTGCACCAATAAACCCACAAAATGCTTCCTGATGATACTCCCCATTGTTTTACAGGGATCCAGTGGCTGTGTTGAGGAAAAGGCCCTGGAACTGAGGCAAACAGGTAGAACACTGGACCAAGAAGCAGCTTCCTTCCAAGGTGATACAAACAATTTCCTTCTGGGGAAGAAGGAAGTCACAGCAAGAGCTCGTAACACAGAGCGTTCTCTGCCAGGTTTGTGTGAGGGAGGATTTGCCTGGCTCAGTGCTCTTAAACGAAGGCTAGTCCAATGCAACAACTCGGAGAAAAAGAGGGATTTACTAAAAAAAGAAATCTATTTCTCAGCAATGGCCTTCCTTGATCTCAACTCCTATAGCAGAGCTTGCAGCTTATGCACACAGTGCTTCTCAGAGGAGCCAAAGAAATCACAAGCATGAAGCTCATGTGTGAATCCTGCATGGATCTGCATGAAGCCCACATGGTTTAAGGTCTGAGAACGGGGCTCCATCCTTGTCTAAATCCATCTCAGGAAAGGGCCACACTTTCTGTAACTACAAAATTTACAAACACTTGTCCGAGCTGCTTTCCATGATAGTTCTGATTGTGAAGAGGCCACTCAGCCTGGTAAGGGGGTAAGCAGGTGGGCTCCCATAGGGGACTTGACTCGGGGCCCACCTCAGTTCAGCTACATGAGGGGCTGCTCATCACTCCTAAGCTTGTGGTATTAGCATGGAAGACTTCAAGACATGCTGTGAAGTCAGTCATGTCAAACCCTCAGTCTCTGTCCACCGTGCCCACATGCACATGAACAAAGCAGGAAGGGGCCATTTGGAAAGGGCTTTTAGGGTATTCTAAGAGTTCTCCTAGTAACAGAGGTAGCTGAAAAGGAAGCACAATACAGCAATATAAGGTAAAGAAGCTGCCACACTGATAACTCCGGAAATACCTAACATCTTTTAGAGACGGAGATTTAAAATGAAACACTGGTGATTCACTGTTTTCAGATTGAGAAGTACTATCTACTGGAAAAACCAGGGGCTCCAGGGCTCCAGGGCTCCAGGGCTGGCTGGTCAGGCTCTGGGAAACTAGGTTTGCTTATTACACAGACACAGATCCCATCAAAACACAGCTTCCTGTGGGCAGGTCCAGCTCTGGCTGTGAACTGAAGCAACTGGACATCTTTGGGGCACTTGTCCTAACTTGGAATGTTTCTGGAATTCTCAGATATGAGGTCTTCCAGCAACTGTACCAGATTATATCAGTCTACCCAAATGATCCATTAATGTCTAATTTTAGTACACAAAATATAATTCAGGCACGATACTTTAAATGTCTTACTACTAAAGTAACTCCAAATTAGACCATTCAGTTTTAAAGCCATGACATCAGGGCTCTACACACACCCGACACTCCCGGGAAGGCAGCATGGAAACTGTATGTGGGTGTGGCTCTGCGTATTTTCCCATTCCCTCTTCCAGCCTCAGACCTGCATTCATGTCAGCCTATGCTCTGTGAGGATGCAGAGTCAGGTAGTGGGAGCTACTGTGCATCTGCTGCAGCACCTGAGGAAAGACTAGGCCCTGACTAGAGGCGCCCTGCTGAGCAGGAAGCTTGTGGCCCTAAGGTGGGAGAGGCTGCCAGAGTGTGTGTG